>MCJB01031595.1:5760-82328 GCA_002018475.1 Nicotiana obtusifolia
TGCCTAGAGGTTTTATATATATATATATATATATATATATATATATATAATAAATAAAACAAAGTTTACAAATTTTCAAGAAGTATAAAAAATACAAAACTAATTCTAGATCTACTACTATATGAAAACTATCTATTACAACTCGTAGCGCAACCAACTTTCCATCTGTGAAGGCATGTGTATTCACCCGCCAAGTGCAAAATATCAATGTAGCACCTCTATTGCTCTCACCAGGCACCAATTTTTGCGTTCCAATGGACATGGAAAACGTGAATCTCCATCTTCCTTCACATTGTGTCGTTGGTTTTGTACTGTTGCTTGTTGTAAGGCTCGACAATGACTTCAACATTGTGGCTTCTCTAGTATGATTCCGATTAGATCTTCAGCATATACCCTCGAACACCTGCTATGGCTGGCATGGTTTCGAGCAACAAAGACATTGTGATCCCGAACTGGAACTTCAATATGACATCGATCTTCAACTGTAAATCTCAAGCATCGAACTTTCAGTAGCATGTTTTCATGACTTCGAACTATCACTTCTATCTGAAATCGAACTTCAAGATGTGTGAAACTCGATTGCAGCAGAGATGACTTCAATCTACCTTCAGTACTTGACCTCGAGCATAGAATCCTTGACTACACTTCGATCTTGCACAAGAATCATCCATCTTTCAATGAATGAAGGATGTCATCTTGGCATAGGCCTGCATCATCATCTTGGCATAGGCCTGCAACAATATCTTTTTTCTGATCCCGAACACAAGCAGACTCATCCTCGATTTTAGTTAATGTTTGATTTAATAACTTCAAAAGACTGGCATCATTCTTCAACAAATTGACATTGATTCTATGATTTGTGAAATAACATCCTGCTTGATACTCTCCATACGACATTATCACACCTCTAGAATGAGCATGATAACATGCTAATACCACTGGACAATGCTCTAATGTTGTATGAATTTTTCTGCAGGTATTCCACTGTTCACATGCTTGTAAAAATTGTCTTCGAATCATTTTGATAATGTGACCTCGATCTGGATTCGAGGTGAATTTAGATGACCTCAATATATTGATATGTCTTCGAGTGATTATCTTCAAACTGATTGTATAAATCTTCAACAATGCGTCCTCGATGCAGACATGATTGTGAATCTCGATTACAGTAGCAATGACTTTGATTGACACTGCTTTCAAACATAGTACTGTAACCAAATAACATTGAAGTGTCTGCAAAATTATCAGCGATTGTGTGGCCTCGATTTTCTGATTTCAAACTAGAATATCTTCCTTAACAGCACTTCGATCTACCATAAGATTCATCCATTTTCCTATGTTAGAACCAAAGATTCCAACATATGAAAGATGTCCTCTTGATATAGACATATAGCAGTGTCCCCTTTTGATATCGGTCACATTTAGTATCATCATCGATTGTGCCTACTGTTTGATCCAAATCTCTCCTTATGTAATAGTGATTAACCTTATACTTTCCATACAACATTATCACACCTCCAGACTGAGCATGATAACATGCTAATACCACTGGATAGTGTTCTAATATCGTATAGATAGTACTGTACCTAAGCCACTGCTTAGGTGTTTGATAATCCACCCTCGATATTCTGGTATCGATGTTAACTAGTATGTTTTCAAGAATCTGATTACGATCTTTCTTCAACATTGTCCTCAATTTATTAACCTCGATAGAGTACCTTTGATATTGCTCAAGATTCTTCCTCGATTGTATGGCTTCGATATAATGTCTTCGAACTGTCTTCTTCGATTGTATGATGTCGATAATATGTTTTCAAACTGTCTTCTTTGATTGTATGACCTTGATACGACGTCTTCGATTCCAGACTAGCACAAGAATCATCCACCTTTCTATGTTGGTTCCGAAGTTCCAACCTAGAAAGAATGTCCTCTTAACATTGACCTGCTCCATTTGACCTTGTTCACTAGCAAAAACATCATCGATTGTCCTGAGTATTTGATCCAAATCTCTTCCTATGTACCAATGATCTAACTTATACTTTCCATACAACATTATCACACCTCCAGATTGAGCATGATAACATGCTAATACCACTGGATAGTGTTCTAATATCGTATAGATTGTACTGCACATAGACCACTGTTTATGTGTTTGATATTCCACCATCAGCCATAGACTGGCATCGATCTTCAACAGTATGTTGTCCAGATTCTGGTTTTGAACTGCCATCACACTTGTCCTCGATTGAGTAATCTCGATATGATGATTTAAATCTTGCTGAACCTTCATCCACCCTTCTATGTTAGTCTCAATGATCCAACATCTGAAGTATGTCAGCTTGGCATCCAACTGTAGTAACCTCACCTTTTGACATCGAACAATAGTCTTAACCTGATCGACTACATCTAAGATTTGATTCATTTCTCCTCTCGTGCACCAGTGACTTATAGCATATTATCCGTACAACATTATCACATCACTAGAATGAACATGATACCATGTTAATACCACTGGATAATTCTCTAAGACTGTACGAATTATTCTGCTGCTAAGCCACTTTTTAGGTGTTTGACAATCCACCATCAATCTGGAGCTCTTCTCTTAGTAATTCTGATCCTTAAATTTGGTGTTTGAGCTTTGTCTAAGTTAATGATTCTCCTCCCTGCACTTGATAATTGAAAAAATGAACTGAATTGTAGAGTACTTGCAAAAGAAAAAACCATGTTAGCTAAAAAATCTGCCACTGTATTGCCTTCTCTTAGAACATGCTGCATAATCACATTGAATTGCTCCATCATCCTTCTAATATTATTCACTTCTGAACTAATCGACCAAGGTGTATCCCATTCTCCATCTATCACCTTCTTTAACACCAATGAGTCGGTTTCCAGTATTATTGGATGCAACTCCTGCTCAACACAGTATTGTAATCCTTGCAATATTCCTTTAGCTTCAGCCACCATGTTTGTAGTCACACCAATATCAACTGCCTTAGCATAAATAGAATCTCCCTTATCATTCCTCACACAAAATGCAAAAGATTTTAGGCCCGGGATTCCCTTTCGACGCTCCATCAGTATTACATTTAAACCACCCTCGATATGGGAATTGCCAAACTATTCTCTTTGTCATCAACACTGGTTTGTATGCCTCAAAATACTGTATCATATCAGACCATAACAAAGGTACATTAGTTAACCATGGATACCTACTCTTTGCTAAGTAATACAAGGCCTTATTCACTTCATGACATACTCTATTCGACGACACACTACCCCCATGATTACCCTTGTTTCTTTTCTTCCATAATTCCCATGTAATGACAGCCGGGGCAGCTTGATATAATGGCTTCAACTTGGGACAACACTTTGCATTCCACCAACTTCTTATACTTGCTTCACTTGCACTAAAGGCACTATGATACCCGCAGCTCCCATAAACATTTTCCATACCTTCACAACAACATGACTCGTTAGAAATATTTGATTAATTGTTTCCTCTTGAAGTTGTTGACAACACCAACATCTAGATATAACAATGTATCCTTGTCTCCTCCATAGATCGTCTGTTGCTATCTTCTGCCTCCACAATCTCCATAGAAAGAAAGATATCTTAAATGATAGTCCTTTAGTCCACATCAAACTGAATTCCTTATGTGGATTAGCTCGATGCCTCACTATCTGCCAAGCACTGCTTACTGAAAATTTGCCTGATGGATTGGGCATCCAGTAAGGTTTATCCCATCCTCTGTCACCTTCATAATAATCTATGTTTTCCTTCACATGTGTAGCTATATCTTCAGGTAATAGTTGATCTAACAATTTATCATTCCATGCTCCTTCTTGTCTCAAATCAACTACATCTTGTAAGTCTTCTTCTATGTGAAAATCATCGGCAACAACATGATATAGAGCCCCCAGACCTGTCCAATTCTCGTGCCATATACTAGTTGTTCCTCTCTTCAATTCTCACAATATCTCATGTTCAACATTATCTCGAGCAAGTAGCATCTGTTTCCAAACATGTGATCCTTCCCTAAACTGCACAATAGTAGGTAGTTCTTTCTTGCAATATTTGTTCCACATGAAATTAGACCACAGTGTTTTTGTGGTCCTAAATCTCCACCATAGCTTGGCAAAAAGTGCTTTCGATACATCGTGCAAAGATCTGAATCCCAATCCTCCTTCTTCTTTAGGTAAACATAGATTCTGCCAAGATGCCCAATGCCTACTCCTTCCTTCTTCCTTGTTGCTCCAGAAAAACCTTGCAAGCACTTTATGCAAGTGTTCCAGTATATTGTTTGGAGGGTCCAGCACTGAAAGCATATGCACTGGCATACTTTGTAAAACACTGGTGACAAGGGTAGCCTTTCCTCTATATAATAATAATTTGCCTTTCCAAGAATGTAACTTATTCTTCACCTTTTTCATTAGATTATTGTAATATTCCTTTCTTCTCCTAGTATAAAATATTGGACATCCCAAATATGTAAATGGGAACTGCCCTTTAGCAAATCCAGTGATGTCCTCTACTGCTCGCACCCGTTCATGAGCTGCATTTGTATGCATATAAAAAGAACTTTTGGCCTTGTTGATCCACTATCCTGACACCCTCTCATATCCTCCTAACACTGCCATAATATTTCTCAAGGATGCAGCATGTGCAGAAGCAAAAATTATTGTATCATCAGCATATGACAAATGATTCAAAGGATCAGACCATTTTGGCATTCCATATCCCACATATGATTTGTCTTCAAATAGTTTGTTCATTGATCATGACAATACTTCTGCAGACAGAATGAACAAAGTAGGAGATAGAGGGTCTCCTTGCTTCACTCCCCTGGTTGATTTGAAGAAACCTGTTGATTGTCCATTAACTAGTACAGAGTACCAATTATTGGACAATATATTCCACACCAAAGTTATGAATTGTTCTGCAAATCCCATCCTCCTTAGTACATGAAGTAAATATTTCCATGAAACTCTATCATATGCCTTTGCCATATCGAGCTTAATCACCACATTAGCAGGCTTCCCTCTCTTCCTTATATCTGTTACCATCTCTTGTGTGAGTAAAATGTTCTCGAATATACTTCTATCCTTCACAAAACCAGACTGACTCTGTGATATATAACAAGGCAGAATCCTTTCAAGTCTGTCATGAATGACTCTCAAGATGACCTTGTTAATGAAATTATTCAAACTTATCGGCCTTAAATCTGAGAATGTATGAACTATCGACCTCTTAGGCAACATCACTAGATTAGTATGGGTAATAGATTTAGGCATCGGAGCACCTCCAAAGAAGTGCAAAACCATGCTGTGAATATCAAATCTAATGACCTCCCAACAAACCTAATAAAATAGTCTAGTAAATCCATCTGGACCACTGGCACTTTCTCCACTTAATTCAAACACAGCTGCCTTTACCTCGTCGATAGTTGGTTATTTGCAAAGCTCCAAATTCTGTTCCCTAGAGACCATCAATGGCACATTGTCCAGCATTGAGAAGTCTACAGGATCACCTTCATTAGTAAACTGTTTTTGATAGAATTCCACTGCTGCCTTAGACATTTGCTCCTGATCATCCAGCCATTGTCCAGTATCATTCTGAATCCTTTTTAATTGTAACTTTTGCCTCTTACCATTAACATGATTGTAAAAGAATCTGGTGTTCCTATCTCCTTCCTCAAACCACATCAATCGAGCCTTCTGCTTGTTCTTCGATGCTCAAATATTTCTTAAGCTCTGCTTGTGCCTTTTGAAGCACCACCCTATTTTCTGTTGATGGATCCTCCTCGAATAACATCTCCTTCACCTTCACGATATCCTCCAGTATACTTAGTTGTTTAAAAATATCACCAAATGTTTCTCTACTCCACTTATACAAAGCTGATCTTACCTTCTTAAGCTTGTGCTTAAAGATAATATATGGATCTTCTATAAAATCTGCTGTCCAATTCTGTTTCACTACCTCCATGAATGCTTCATACTTTGTCCAAAAATTTAAAAACCTAAATGGCTTAACAAAACTTGATGCCTGCTCACCACAACTCATAAGCAAAGGCGCATGATCCGAGCCAGTTCTAATCAAATGCTCCACTTCTATAGTAGGGAACATATTTTGAAATGGTAGATTCACTAAAATTTTATCCAATCTCTTGAATATACACTCTGCATTCGACCTACCATTCCACCATGTGAATGGACTTCCCTTGTACCCTTGATTAAACAATCCACACGAGTTCACACAGAAAGCAAAATCCTCATATTCTGGAGGATAAACTGGAAGTCCACCTATCTTTTCTTCCTCGTTTAACAGTACATTAAAGTCACCTCCAACCATCCAAGGATCCTCCATATCACTAGCCATATAATATAGATTATCCCAGAGTTCCAATCATTCTAAAGCATCACACTTAGCATATACAAAAGTCATTATAATCTGCTTATCAATTGCATGATCTAGTACCTTAACAGTCACTTGTTGATCTGTGTCCATCACCAATTCCCAGTCAACAGCTGCCTCAGAAAATAACCATATCTTACCGTTTATGTTAGAGTAGGCAGTCTCCATTTGTAACCTTCTTCTATATCTGTTTATATATCCAGCTTTTTGAAAAGTCTCCATCAAAGAAATAACAGTAAACTTATGTTCTTATGCATGTTGATGACTCTTGGGATGGCCTGATCAGTGTTAACAGACCTAATATTCCATATGAGAACATTCATCATCACTTACTATGTAAAGCTGCCCTCTTGGGAAAAACCATTGTAGGTTGAACTTTCTCTTTCTGTTGTGATTTCTTAGTCTTTTTAACTGCTTTTGGACTAGACAATGGTGATATATCTGCTTCTCGAGCTATCTGCCTGAAATTTGCAGCAGTAGACTCCTCGTATCCTTCTTCCTCTAGCTGTTGGCTTTCACTGATAATATTTCCTTCTGGTGCAACATTGTGTGTAACTAGATCATGCAAAGTTTGTAAAGGGCTCTTCAGAGGTACGTTAATCTGCAGTTGCATAGCCTGTTTACTACCTGAAGATTCACTGTTTATCATCTTTGTAGGATCATCAGCTACCTGCAATTCTTGCAGCTGCAGATCAGATATCGAATAACCCTTAGGTTTACTGTTTCTCCATCAGTTGCCTCAGTAGGAATATCTTTACATGTTGCTTCAGCTCAATCATCTAGATAAACTGGACTTCCATCTACGAAAGCTACCAGTTCCCTTGTTGCTACTGTTCTCTTCTTCTGCTCCTCGATTTTACCTTCAGAACTGGTGGTATCATGTGAATTAGGGTTAGGGTTAGGGTTTACTGTAGCTTCGAACCCTAATTCTGGTAACTGCTCCTCCTGTGCACAGTCCTCTTTGTCCTTATTTTTTGCAGCTTCTGTTTGGTTTGTTCGACCCTCTAAATCTTTCACTTGATCACTCCAATTTGTATTATTGGAACTACCTTCATTCGATTCTATTTGTTGTGACGAATCATCATAGGTTTGAGATGGAACTTCCTGACACGATTGATTAGTTAGCACATTCAGCATCCTTAACTCATCCTTGTCAGTTCCAAATCTTCTATGCACCCAGTCAATGGTAGCTTCCTATCTAACTAAATCCTCTGGAACTTCAGCAAGAGCTCCCTTGATGACCTTATCCACAGCTTCCTGCTTTACACGTCTGCTTTCCTTATCCTCTTCTGCATCTTTTCCATTACCAGTAGGAATATGAGCCTGCAGTTCCTAGTGTTGCTTGTTTTGCACCTGCTTCTTCTCCCCAGACCTACTGTGATGCTCTTGTCTGCCATCTGTGATTTTCAATTGATCTGCTTCCTCAACATCCAAAGCATCAACTTCCTCAATGTTTAAAGCATCAAATTTGTTCACTGTTATTACTTCGTCCACCTTGGCTTTCCCTTTATCCTTGACATTACCTTTGCCCTTACCATCATCACTGTTTTTCAAATTTGTAGCCTCGATAATATGACCATTTCCATCTCTTTGGTATCTATTTGTTCTTGCTTTGATCCATTCTTGTCGAGCTTGATTAATAGGAGGATTTCCAACCACTTTACCACTCGAGAGTACCCTAGATGAATTAGCAGCAGTTCCTACAAGTTCATTTTCCTTTTTCTTGCTATCATCAAATTGCCTAAGCTTTGGAGTAATCACCCAGCAATCTTCTTCATTGTGACCTTGTTTCTTGCAGCTCTTACAGTACTTAGGCATATAATCATACTTAACGTTGATCCACTTTGAGATTTCTGGGCCAGTTTCATCTTCTTCCTCGACTATTTTAATTTTTCTTGGTAACTTAGCTAATAGATTGACTTCGACTTTTACTTTTGCACAGCTAGGTCTAGTCCCGTTTTGAGTAGCTAAATCAACGTGTAAGGGATTACCCACTGCCCTAGCAAGAGAAAAAACAAACTCCTTACCAAAAAAACTTGGAGGTAGTTCCGGAAAACTAATCCATGCCACTGCTATAGGAGTTTCTTCCTCAGGTGTCCACCATGGATTCCACTTCGAACATCTCATCTGCCAAATGATTCCATCTACCTTTAAATAATAAGCAGGCTTCGAGAGTAGGTGAATATAATCCTCCATCAACGACAGTCGAATAAGAACGTGATTATCTTCTATGAGACCGATCGAACAAGCTCCTTTCAGTTCGCATTGAATAGCAATAACTTTACGTAGTTCATTGATAACAGGTTTTCCATAAGAAAACTTGCCAAGAACCGCTAATTGTGACCCTTGTTTCACAATCGATTGTTTAACTTCTGATTTTTTCCATCGAACAATGGGTTCTCCATGCAAATATTCCACTGGTTTTATCGGAATTACAGTCGCAGCAGTTCCAGCAGTCGCGGTTGCATGGAATTTAGGGTTTTTGGTTGGAGGAAATCAGAGTATTTTGGGGGTAAATTCATGGATGTTATGGGTATTGTAGGGTTGGGAATCGAAGAAGACGACTGACCAGCACCAACAGGTGGCTACCTAGTCGCCAGAGCTGCCATTAATGGCGTTAGAAGCTTCGAATTTTTGTTGCCGGAAATCGCCTCTTTCTAGAGAAAGAAAACGAGTTCTATGGTTTTTTTTGGGGTTTTGGGCTTAGGGTTTTTCAAATATATAATTTATTCCCAATTCCATGTCCAATTTCATGGTCGAATCCCAAATTATCAAATTCTAGGTTTTCATCAAAATCCCAAATTTCTACCAATTTTTATGTTTAAATCCATATGTAACTCATGTATTTAACTCACAATAGGTGATAATAACTTACCTCTTGATGTTGATGGAATCACACCGCAAGTGCTCTCAACAAATGTTTGAAATTTTGATGGAATCACTCGCGATCGTGCAGGTAATTCCACCAATTTTGATGGAATCACCTGCACGATCAGCTTTTGTGATCGTGCAGGTGTGGAAAACATCTTCGCACCTGCGACGTCTGTCCAGCCCTGCCCTGGTTGCTTTTGCAAGCCACTACCTCGCTCCTGTGACGCCGCACCTGCGGTTCTTTATGTGCAGGTGCAAAAACACCAGCAATAAGAATTTCCATCTTTTCCTTAAGTCCAAAATCCGATCCGTTGATCACCCGGAACCACCCGAGGCCCTTGGGACCTCAACCACATATAGCAACGTGTCCCAAAACATGACATGTACCTTGTCGTAGTTTCAAATCACGCAAAATAACATCAAAACTACGGATCGACGATCGAAACCTTTATTTAATCTTTCAAACATTCAAAATTCGCCAAACACGTCTGAATTACACTTAACATTCCGGAATAATGCCAAACTTTACGCTCAAGTAAAAAATCAGGATATGAACCTATTGGAACCTTCAAATCCCAATTCCGAGGCCGTTTACTAAAAAGTCAAACCTTAGTCAACCCTTCCAACTTAAAGCTTCCGAATTTAGAATTTTTCTTTCCAAATCAACTCCGAACTTTTCGAAATTCAATCTCCACCACACGTACAAGTCATAATNGTATGTATTTTGTTTTATGGTTTTGCATTGCAGCCTTGTTGGCTATATTATGTACATAAATATGTTCGTATCATGGTATGATGTCTCAGTTCATTATGATTATTGTTCAAGATTGTAGGTATATGACAAGCATTATAGATAATAAGGAAAGTTAGATGAAGGGTACGCCGGCGCCCGTTGAGCAGGGTCCGGTGCCAGTCGCGGCCCTCCGGCTTGGGTCGTGACATATATCTACGGGAACGTACAAAATTTGTAGTTTATAAGAGAAATGAAAGGCGATGAAAATATACAGAACCATAAGCATCAACTAGTATATCCCAAAACCCGATGTCCCAAGTGCATGAGCATTTACTAAGGAGTACAATAATAATACAACATCTGTCTAGAATGTAAATGAGACAAGATAAAAATAAATAGTACGATGGAGACTCTGTGGACTGCGATACGTAGGCTGGAATACAGCTCACATAAAGTCTCCTCAACAGCTGTGTCTACGCGCCAAGATGATCACCAAATGAACTTGTCAGATCCTGTACATTAAATGTAGAAGTGCAATATGAGTACGTAAATCAACGTGTACCTAGTAAGTATCTAGCCTAATCCCGGAGAAGTAGTAACGAGGGGTTGACTTCAACACTTACTAGTGGTCCAATAAATCAACATGGTAAATCATAAACAGATAAGAAGCACAATAGTAGTAGTGAGGTAAAACTGTAACTAACACAGTCCTCCAAAATTTCTTTTAACGATATCAATTTCTCAATCCCGTATTCTATCTCAACAGCTCAGAAATATCAAGTGCCAATATCAAACGAATAAGGAATTACCATATAAGATTCAAGGCATCAGTGGAAGGAAGAACCTCGTAAATATTCAGACTGCTAGCGATATAATGCCCGATTATGCCCAGGTAGTATGGCCAGATCTCAAAAAGAATATGATACTGCCGAACCCACACACTCAAAAATTGCTCCAAGGCCGGCTCCCATGGAAGAAATGAAAATGAAAATCAGCCAAACCCACGCACTTAAACAAGCATTCTGCCCAGCGATCATCGCACCTGCGGTCACTTGACCGCTTCTGCGGTTCCGTATTTGCGGCCAAAAATTCCACTTCTGCGGTAGCCCTAAGGCCTCCCCCATCCGCAACTGCGGGCAATTATTCACACCCACGAAGGCGCACACCTGCGCCCGTCCCTCTGCTTTTGCAGAAATGTCCCAGCTACCCGTTTCCACTTCGCACCTTCATTTCGGCTTCTGCGATCGTGCAGGTGTGGAAAACATCTTCGCACCTGCGACGTATGTCCAGCCCTGCCCTGGTCGCTTTTGCAAGCCACTACCTCGCTCCTGCGACACTGCACTTTCGTTCTTCATGCGTAGGTGCAAAAACACCAGCAATAAGAATTTCCATCTTTTCCTTAAGTCCAAAATCCGATCCGTTGATCACCCGGAACCACCCGAGGCCCTTGGGACCTCAACCACATATAGCAACGTGTCCCAAAACATGACATGTACCTTGTCGTAGTTTCAAATCACGCAAAATAACATCAAAACTACGGATCGACGATCGAAACCTTTATTTAATCTTTCAAACATTCAAAATTCGCCAAACACGTCTGAATTACACTTAACATTCCGGAATAATGCCAAACTTTACGCTCAAGTAAAAAATCAGGATATGAACCTATTGGAACCTTCAAATCCCAATTCCGAGGCCGTTTACTAAAAAGTCAAACCTTAGTCAACCCTTCCAACTTAAAGCTTCCGAATTTAGAATTTTTCTTTCCAAATCAACTCCGAACTTTTCGAAATTCAATCTCCACCACACGTACAAGTCATAATACCTGAAGTGAAGTTACTCAAGGCCTCAAACCGCTGATCAACGCGCTAAAGCTCAAAATGACCAGTCGGGTCGTTATAGTATAATATTCAAATATGAATTCATGTACAAAAGTGAATAAGAATCAGAAACATTCAATAATAATTTACGTTTTATCTTGCGTTAGCAACCCATCAACGACATGAATCTCAAAAGGATCAATGACTTGAATTCCCATAGGATTCTCCATTATGTCCTAGAAACGGTACGATGAAGGAAATATGGGAGCAACACTGAGTATGGCCCAATTGATCTCCGAACTGCACTATTCTCCCATGCGCCACTCACGGATTCATATACATAATGCGCAGATTTTTGAATGACAGTCTCGCCAATATCTAGTGCCACTTATCATACAGATTTATAGGGAATAGGACTTCATCAACAATACACCAAGGAACGTTACTGTCACTACCAAAAATTCACTATAGGTCGTGATGGCACCTAACGCCGCCGTTAGGCAAGCTAACGTTGACTTATCAATTTTTTTATTCATACACTTTATTACTTGAAATTACTAATTCCTAATAATTTAACGGTATAAAATAGAATTTACAGAGTAAATGATGATAATTACGTGATCTATGATAACAACAACTAGAATGAACTCCCAAAACCCGGTGTCACAAGTGCATGGGCATTTTCTAAGAAGTACAACAGTAATACAAACATCCGTCTAGAATGTAAATAAGACAGGATAAAATAAATAGTAAAATGGGGACTCCGTGGGCTGCGATGCGTAATTTGGATTGCAGCTCATATAAAGTCTCTTCAATAGGTGCACCTATGCACCAAGATGATCACCAAAAGACCTGTCAGATCCTGCATATTTAGTATAGAAGTGTAGCATGAGTATGTAAATCAACACGTACCCAGTAAGTATCTAGCCTAACCCCGGAGAAGTAGTGACAAGGGGTCGACATCGACACTTACTAGAGGTCCAAATGAATAAATAATATGATAATTTCTAACAAATATGAAGTTCACACCAATAGAGGAGTAAGTCTGTAATATCATAATATTCCAATCATCCCTTTTTATGCATAAATCTCTCAGTCTTGTATTCTACCTCAATACCTCAGAAAGTGCCAACTTTCAATATCATGTCAATAAGAAGTACCGTAAAATATTGGATATCAGTGGAAGGTTTATCTTGTGAATTTTCGAACTACTAGCGATAACGCACGATTCTGCCAATGCCGTTCGGCCCGATCCAGAATAACGTGTACACTGCCGAGGGTCGAGCAGCACAAACCATAGATGCATCTATATACTGCCAAGGCGTTCGGCCCGCTCCACAAGAAAGGAAGGAAGTTTTCGAATTACAAGATACGTGTTTACAATATAGCACAGGAGCACAAAGTGAATATAACCTTTTACCGTTTCTCAATTTCCTTTCCAACAACTCAAGTGATACGGCTGGGCGTAAGATATATTAAATTTCTAAATCAAGATAAATCATAATTTCAATTAATTAAGTCAACAAAATAAGTTCAAGTAGTTCAAATGTTGCATGATAAAATCCTAGTTCTACCCTGACATAAACATGCTTTAGCCACGTACTGACTCTCGTCACCTCGTGCGTACGTAGCACCCATAACTAGTAGCACATAACAATTACTATCACCTAGAGGGTAGTTTCCCCCTCACATGGTTAAACAAGAGACTTACCTCGCTCAAAAGTTCCATTACCGGCTCCAACACCTCTCTAACACCTCAACTCCAAGCCAAACGTTCCGAAACTAGTCAAACAGGTGGCTAGCTAGTCGTCGGAGCTGCCATTAATGGCGTTAGAAGCTTCGAATTTTTGTCGTTGGAAATTGCCTCTTTCTAGAGAGAGAAAACGAGTTCTCGGGTTTTTTTTGGGGTTTTGGTAGGGTTTTTCAAATATATAATTTATTCCCAATTTCGTGGTCGAATCCCAAAATTATCAAATTCTAGGTTTTCATCAAAATCCCAAATTTCTACCAATTTTTATGTTTAAATCTATACGTAACTCATGTATTTAACTCACAATAGGTGATAATAACTTACCTCTTGATGTTGATGGAATCACCCCGCAAGTGCTCTCAAAAAATCGCCTAAGACCAAGTGGAAAATAAGCTAAGTCCCGAAATAAAAAGGCTATTGCAGATGTCGCATATGCGACATCTTGTTCGCAAATGCGATGGTCGCAATTGCGACAAAAGCATCGCAAATGAGAAGTAGAGCGATCCCTGCCAAGGTCGCATTTGCGACTAAAATCCTCGCAATTGCGAAGGAGGCAGTCACAAAAGCGACCAAAATGTTCGCAAATGCGAACACTTCAGTGTTTTCCCATCCTCGAAAATGCGAATCCCTCCTCGCAAATGTGAGGTTTGCAAATGCGAATAAAACCTCGCATTTGCGAGACCTGCAGCCCAGACTAGAAACCAACAGAACTGAAGTTCTTCACCACTCCGAACGCGCTAGAAAACTCACCCGAGGCCCCGGGGCTCCACATCAAATATCCACAAAAGTCTGAAAACATCATACGAACTCGCTCGTGCGATAGAAACACCGAAATAACATTTAAAAGCATAAATCGGATGCCAAAACACATGAATCAACTCATGAAACTCAAAAACTTCAAAAAAACACTTTCGCGCATCCAATTCCTATCAAATCACGTCCGATTGACCTCAAATTTTGCACACAAGTCACATCAGACATTATGGAACTACTCCAACTTCCGGAATAAGAAATCTGAACCCGATATCAAAAAGTCCACTCCCTGTCAAACTCCCCAAAAACCTTCAAATTTCTAACTTTCTCCAAATGACCCCGAAATGACCTACGAACCTCTAAATCCACATCCGGACGTGCTCCTAAGACCAGAATCACCATATGGAGCTATTTTCAGGCTCGGAATCCCAAACGGATATTGTTAACATAAAGATACACTTCAACCCTAATTTATGAAATTCTTCCAAAACGCCAGCTTTCCATAATAGGCATCTAAATGCCCCCGGGTAATCCGACACTCAACCCGAACATATGCCAAGTTTGAAATCACCCTACGAACCTATTGGAACCTTCAAATCTCGATTTCGAGGTTTTTTGCTCAAGGGTCAAATCTTAGTCAATTCTTCCAACTTAAAGCTTCTGAATTTAGAATTTTCTCATCCGAATCAACTCCGGACTTTCCGAAATTCAATTCCGACTACATGTACAAGGCATAATACATGAAGTGAAGCTACTCAAGATCTCAAACTGCCGAACGATGCGCTAGAGCTCAAAACGACCGGTCGGGTCGTTACAGTTACATCTTAAAAAATACCCGGGTATATACTCAACAATTGGATCTGTTTCAATAATCAAATTCATGTCTTTGTCCGAAAACTCTTTGTACAAATTCCAAATCAAGCAGTTAAACCAACAGTCAGTAGTTGTGAATCTTACTGGAACATCAGCACCGTACTTCCCTTTCTTTCTCAAAGAGTAAAAAATGACGTCAATATGCTGAAATATGAAGAATAAACACACATAGTCAGAAAATTACATTATGTATATTTTATATATAAACCGATTATACATTTTATAGAAGATACTGCAAATATACATAAAAGATAACCTTCCAAGTTGATACTATATTTTCTATTGACATTATTTCTAGTCCTTTATTCTGCCTACTATCCAAGGGTTACCAAGTCTCATTTCTTATTTTATTACGGATAGAATCTACCTGTAATTACAACATGGATAAAAGAAAATAAATGGAATTTATGCTAACAAATTAACATCAATATGCTGAAATATGAAAAACCATTGTAGTGTTGACTTACTGAATAACACAGGGGGTAGACCGGGATATGCAAATGTGAAGAACCATTTTTTTCTCCAATATTATCAACTCCAAATTCTAAGACTTTATTTAGCTTATTGCTAATCTATGTATAAACATCATCCCTGAATCATGCTAAAAAGATATGGTTCATAACACGAAACAAGAAAAATAAACAATAAAAAAAAAATTGAAACATAAAACTTACGGCCGCATTAATCCTTAAGCCTCTATTGATGAAATTGTTCCGTTTACACAATATTCTAAAATCAACAGGATTGTCATCATTTCCCTGAAAAGGATACTTTATAGTGAAGATGGACTTATTTGGCTTATTTGTCAAGATGTGCTTCTTTGACTTAGTTGGCTTATTAAGAGCAACTTAGATGGTGCCACCAGAGTCAAATGTGTTCCTGAATGGTGAATTCATGACCCTTGCTAGTTTCTTTTCTCTATGGATCATTTCAGATGTGTCATGATCAACAACAACTATACGATCTTCCTCCATAGTAGCAACATTTTTCTCCACTCCTAAACAATCACCATGTACAATATTTTGATCAAAACACTCTTTGGTGATTGCAGCAATTTGAGCCTCGAATTAGCAGTATTTTTCTTCACCAAACCCCCCATATTAGCAATATTTTTCTTCACTTCTGCAATATTAGCTACACTAGCACCATCTACATCATTTTTGACACAAAACTTCTGGATACTTGCAGTAATTTCAGGCTCGGCATCCTCAATCCAGGCTTTGTCATCACCAACTCTTTCACTACTTTTACTAGCTCCTCTAGAATCCTTCACCACACCCTCCACAATATCAACAATTTGCTCTAGACTTATCTTATTTCCAATATTTTTCTTTACAACTTCCTCACTGCTAATATTTTTCTCTATAACTTCCTCACTACCAAAATTATTCTCTGTAACTTCCTTATCACCAAAATAATCATTATGAATATCACCAATATCATGATTTCATGACTATCATGATGGTCATCGTCTTTTCTATCAATCTGTTCAGGAAAAATATATAAAAAATTATCAAAATTATAATAACAGGTAAAAATAACAAATAAGCATAGTCATGAGAATACCTTTGAAGCATTGCGTTCACCTAGAGCTTTAAAAACCTTTTCAAATAAGGAAATCATTAACTTGTCCAAAGACAAAATCTTGTCGTTTACCTAAAAAAGAAAAAGTGAAACCGATTATCAATTGAGTTATCAGAACCGCTCAAAACCAAAATAGAAATGTACCTTGTTGATTTAACTTCTTCGAAGTTTCAGCTTATTGTTGCTTGAACTCAAGTTATTGGGCTGTGGATCCAGATTGTCTATAAGGTGTGATTCTAGCTTATTTTTGGGTTTTGGATCTGGATTGTTTATAGGTTGTTATTCCAACTTATTTTTGGGCTGCTTCTTAGCATTTTTTTCAGGTCAAGTGTTGAAATCATCAACATCATCTCTTGGATTAACTTCAGGCACGACTCCAGATTCGATATCCATCTCATTTTTATTTTCATACACCGGGACAAAATCATGCAATTCAAGCCTTGTTTATTTAACATTAGTTGGGGATACCAGACACCAACTACTAATAAAAAAATATAACTTTGCAATCATGAAATTTTAAAAAAACAAAAGAGAACCAATATATTATTTGCAGAAACTACATATCATAAAAAATGTATCAGAAATGTATAACTTATGTATCAGAAATATATAATTTATGTATCACAAGGAAATTCATATGCATTGCTATAAAATATTGTAAACTAAACAAAAATATTTTTTTACCTACTCCCGACTTAAAATAAAAAGTTCTTTCCTCAACCTCTTGAAGGTCACCTTCTTCTTTACAGTCCAATTTATTATGCATGGAACAAGATCTCCAATTCGGTAAGCGAGGTTTTTGTGAGTACATGGGCAGCATTCATAAAACCAACACTGGAATGCCAAAGGCAAATTATTATACGGTACATCTCTCTCCTACATGAACCTTATCCGTATTGACTTCAACATAGCATTGATAACCACTTTTCCCCAAGGGAATGTCTCAAAATCACCGTATTCAACCAACAGAAAATCATCCTTTGTTATGAAATCATCATTCGTAATCGAAAATAGGAAACTTGGAATGAAATACGATACTGCAATATTTAACGTATCCTCATCAAATTTCTACATCTTTTTAAAGAAACAGTCAGTTAATAATTTCTTAGACACTTTTGACATGCTTGAAAAGTACAATTCCGTCAAACGACTCGACTGGACAGATTCATAATCCTTATTGGGATCACCATTACACTTTAAACCTGTGATGATACAAAACTCTGCAAGTCTAAAGCGCAACTTCGTGCTATTCACTTTAATCCATAACTTATCATCTTTAGGTGACACCACTTCCCTAAGCAATAGTGAATGGATAAGTTGATTCTGTAAAAAAATTCGGGCGAGTCCATAAACTAACCAAAACATGTTCTTCTAAATATCTCAAGTTGCTGATCATCCAAAGTATCTTTCAAATGATTCATTATACTGCAGTTTGTATGCACACTAATATGAGTACTATAATGATTACCCAAAGAAACATAATAATCCCAAAGCTGCAGACAATACACTTTATATATAAATTGCATATTACTTATCGACTTGATACAAATTATGTATAATATGAAAAAGTATGATACATTTTATATACAAATCTGAAACATAACTGCTAGATTGGATAAAATTTCTACATACTAAAATAAACTAAGCGCCCATAGGTCAGAGTTATATCATTAGAAAATACCTTCAAATCAGATGAGCTAGAACATTTTTGATCAACGTGAACTTTTCTCTTTTTTGATGGAACATCATCCCTATCCCTTTTAGCCTTCCTTTTATAACCTTTACCCTTATCCTTCACAACATCATTTCCCACCATTTTATTCTTTCTTTTTGAACTCGTTCCTTTTTCAACAACTACACGCTGAGCAGTTTATGACCTGGTTACTCTATCGCTGGGAGTTCCCCAATGCGTACCAGTCCTTCAATCAATAGCGATACTTTGCATTGCTTCAATAGGGGTATTTTGCATTACTTCAACAGTTTTAGGGGTTGCATGCCCCAAATCTCACCCAAATTCTGGTGAATTAACAAAATCTTCATCATTATTCCTACTGAAACTAGGGTTATATTTTACTAATTTACCAGCTAATTTCATAGTATTTGCAGATGCCCTCAACTTTATATTTTTCTTCAAAGCCTTCTTTTCCTCCATTATAGACTTGACTATGAAAAACAAATCTGAAAACCTACTGTAATTTTGACTTATATTGAGAGCAAGAGTAAAAATGGAGAAGCTGTGTTTGAGAAAAAATCGGTGTTTCGAGAGAACCGGGTGGAATAGGAAAAATCGTGAGTTAAAAGGCGTGGGTGGGTCAATATCTTATAGATCATTTATGGGCTATTAGATGTAATATGTTTGGGCCGGAGATATATTTTGGGTCCATAAGAAAAACATGGGCTATTAAAATTTTGAGGGGCTATAGATGGTCATTTTTTCTAATAACACGGCATAGAAGGCCTTCAAAGAAAAGGAAAAAAATTGCTTTGAAGGGTCCGAACGAGGAATTACTTGGACCGATAGGAAATTAAATTTCAAGAGTTGAAATCTTTCTTAATAATATATGATGAATAAACTCCCCATAGATTGACAATTTTGCTTCTTTTAAATTGAGTCATAATTCTGTTGATGGATACTTTGCTCTTAAATTTATTATTCAACTTCTTTTTGACTAATTTCATGGCTAGCTTTCATTGGGTTTCAAAGAGTTTATTCTTTCACAATACATTATCTATTCTAGAGGTCATTTTTTTCACTTTTATTATCCACACAAAATATATTAATTATGAACTATATACAAATACATTTTCAAACTAATAGATATATATAGTACTTAGATAAACACGTAAATAATCCACTCCTCAAGTAGGCAGGGCTAATGTGATTGTGTGCAGGAGTTTGGCAAGAATCAAGATTCTACATGGAAGAGGATTTGAGACAGAAATGTTTCCATTTATGAACTTGGTCAACTGGTGAAGTTAGATTGTATCAAATACTTTCTGAAAGTATTTCAATATACGCGAATAACTAATTGTAGTTAATCTACAGACTTCTTCACTTTTAACCCTTCGTCTATAGTACTAATCCATTTTAACTTTCATTTTAGCTCAAAATAATTGTCACTTTAGGAATTGAAGACTACATTTGCTAATTGTTTTCAAGTATATGCTTACTACTAAAGACGTAGTAGTTCTTTAATACTAGCTCAATTCTCAAAAAGAAATATTTATCAGAGATAACTAAGTAAATTATACCTTATATTTATTATTTTTCTTAAATGTGCATAAAAAAAGCTAAAACGACAATATTGGTCTGGGTAAGTTTGTTTTGATGATTGACAAAGAAACACACGCATGAACCAGGTTTGTTTTGATGATTGACAAAGAAACACACTCATGAACCATGCCTATACACGTTGTATACAGACACGGGCAGATTGGAATATAAGGCATGTACGTGAAGAAGATAAGCATAAGTGGTTATATTTGATATCTCCTGATAGAAAATGTTGCATATTTAATAACAAGCAGGCCTCTTTACTTGAAGAGAACTCTATCCAAGATAACAGAAGAGTTAGAAGTTGAAGTTGACTAGAACTCTTCCACATGGAAGAGTAAAGCATTAGAACTCTAGTTATTTTTTATTCTATTAACTCTATATATATTAGTTCGTTCTCTTTTACAGGTGATGCACAAATGCTAAAGTTAAGAAAGAGATGGGAGTTAAATAGCAAGGTATTTTGCAAGCAATTCATGTGTGATTCAAGTGTGCGAACCTGAAGCTACATAAGCCAGATAGAAGAACCAGTTCCAAGTGTATGTCTTTTATTCTAGTTCAATTGTAGTAGGGCTTTTAGGTTGTACCTTTCAGCTTTCTTTAGAAGCTTTTGTACTAAGTACTTTGAGTGTATTATTCAAGTTAGAATTAACTTGACGCTATCGCAACAGCCAGTGGCTGGTTACTACAAAGGGTTAGAGGTAATCCTTAGGTTTACAAGAGTTTTGAAAACGTTGTTTTTGGCTCAGTGATTTAGTCAAATGTTGGAAAAAATCCTATTGGGTAGTAGGTTGTGATTTTTCCACCTTTGGAGCCGAGTGTTTTTCACGTAAAAATACTTGTGTTCTTTACTTTCTGCATTTATTATTCCGCAACTATAGTGTAACGAACACATAGAAGAACCATGTCCTTCTACAATCCAGTGCACGCGAAAATTGAACACCATTCAAATCACTCTCCCTCTCTTGTATGGTATTGAAGTATAAAACATCAATTGGTTTCAGAGCGGGTTATCGTTGAAGAGGCTAATACCTTAGGAGAAGATCAAGATGAGTGTACCACCTAGAAATTTGGAAGGACAATCCACTGCTAGGACACCACTCTTTAATGACTAGTACTAATCTTGGTGGAAGTCAAGAATGAGAGATCACATTCACGGAGAAGACTATTAGCTATGGGATACTGTCACTGATGGTCTACTGGCTACCTTAAATAAAAATGTTGAAGGAGTAGATGTGCCAAAGACAAGAGTTGATTGCAATGCTGTGGAATTGAAAAGGTAGGAAAAGAATGCCAAAGCCAAGAAGTGGCTTGCTTGTGGACTTGGTCCAGATGAGTATAGCACAATCCAAGGTTGTTCCACTGCTAAGAAAATTTGGGACACACTGCAAGTGGCCCGTGAAGGAACAACTCAGGTGAAAAGATCTGAAGGAACTCTACTGTACTCGTAGTATGAGAGCTTTGCTATGAAGGAGAAACCATTCAGGAGATGTACACAAAGTTCACTACACTGACAAATAAACTAAAATATCTTAGAAGGAATATCCCTAAAGAAGAAAGAGTTGAGAAGATACTCACTAGGGTCTTGCCAATTACTTGGGAAAGCGAGATCACTGCAATCCAGGAATCAAAGAATATTGCCACTCTCCCCTAGATGAATTGATTGGAAACCTCACTGCCTATGAACTTAGAAGACAAACCATGAAAATGTATGTACCTAAGAAGGATAGGAGTTTGACACTCAGAATCACTGAAGATTCCGATTTGGAAGATGATGATATGGAAATGATCACCAGAAACTTCAAGAAGTACCTAAGGAGGGGGAAGGGCACTTTAAGAAGTGGAAGTTACAGCAAAAAAAAGAGCTCCGGAGAAGCAAACAAATGATGGACTAATCACATGATAAAAAACTGCCCTTTATAGGAAATTAAATGGAAGAAGGAAAGAGTTGAACGAAGGAACAGGAAGAATGAACAGGTTCAACCAAGAAAGGCAACAACAAAGGATCAACCAAGGCTATGGTTGCTGCTCGGAAGAAAGCTCAGATGAAAGCTCAAATAATGATGATGATGATGAACGAGCACTAATGACCATTGGATAATCTGATGAAGAAACTGAGGTCTAAGTGAAGGGGAGAAGCCAAATATGGTACATGGATAGTGGTTGTTCAACGCACATGAACTAGTTCCCTTCACTAGAAGACCTTAAATATAACGACCCGACCCGTCGTTTTAAGAATTAACATCCCATTTGGCGGCCTAAGGTCTCGAGAATCTTAGTATTATGTATTATGACTTGCGTGTGTGGTCAGGTTATTTCCGGATGATTCAGGATCAATTTGGAAGAAGGATTCTTGTTTTAGAAGCTTAAGCAGTAAGAGTTGACCGAAGTTTGACTTTTGTGTAGACGACTTTGAAATGGCGTTTTGATAATTCCAATAGCTTCATATGGTGATTTTGGACTTAGGCATGTGCGCAGATTTGGATTTGGAGAACATTAGGTTAATTTAAAGCATTTTGGTGAAAATTAGAAAATTGAAGTTTTGGAAGGTTGAGGTTTGACCGGGAGCTGAGTTTGGTGATATCGGGCTCGTATTCCTATTCTGAGAGTGGGATTAGCTTAGTTATGTCATTTGAGACTTGCATGAAAAATTTGACGTCGTTCCAGGTTGATTTGATACATTTCGGCACACATTTTGGAAGTTGGAAGATTTGGAAATTCATAAGTTGGATTCGTGGTGCAATTCGTAGTTTTGACATTATTTGTTGTGTTGAGGCCTCGAGTAGGTCCACATTATATTTTAAGACTTGTGGGTATACTCGGGTGGGGTCCCGAGTGGCTCCGATGGGTTTCGGATCGTTTGGGGCATGTTGGTTAAGGCTGGTTTTGGGCAAGTTCTGGTATGGTCGCACCTGCGGAACTTTGGGGTGCAGGTGCAACGCTGTAGAAGTGGCACCTTGATCACAGAAGCAGGATTTCGAAGACTGGCGTGAGGTCACAGAAGCGGGAGATTTGCGCACCTGCGACGTCGCAAGTGCAGAGACTTGGACCGCAAAAGCGAAGCCTTTCGCAGAGGCAGATTTTGGCCTTGCAGCTACGAATGTGCAGAAGCGGAATAGAGTCGGGAGGTGTGAGATGGAAGCTGGTCGGTGGGCTTCGCATGTGCGGTTCTTTTGTCGCAAAAGTGACACCCACAAAAGTGGCTAATTATGTCAAAGGAGTGACCAGGCCTGGGCAGACTCTATATTGCCGAGGTATTTTGAGGATTTATTCATTTTTGGAGTTGTAGACCTCGGCTTTGGGAGCTTTTTCATGGGTTTTTCAAGCAATTCATTGGTTTAAGTGTTCTTTACCCAAATCTTATTATACTTCATGAATCCATTGTTATCTTTATCATTTAATTAGTGAATTAAATTGGAAATTTGGGGAAAATTTGTAAAAATCTTTCAAAATGTAAAATGATGATTTGAAGGACGAATTGATTTTGGAAATTGATAATTTTAGTATGGTTGAACTCGTACCGGAATGGGTGTTCGAGTTTTGTGAATTTTATCGGGTTCTGAAGTGCGGGCCCCAGGGTTGACTTTTGGGTTGACTTTTTATTTTAATTAAAGATCGAAACTTTATTATTCGAAATTATTTCCTATGAGTTTTATTTATGATTTGAAGTTATTTTGGCTAGATTTGAGCCGTCCGGAAGCTGTTTCACTCGAGAAGGTCATTTTAGAGTATCGGTCTAGCTTCTTTGAGGTAAGTATCTTGCCTAACTTTGTGTGGGGGAACTACCCCTTAGGACTTGGGTCGTTTGTGCTATTTGTGTCTTGCAAAAGCCAAGTACGCAAGGTGACAAGTACGTACTCGAGCTTATATTAGAAATTGACCTGTCTAGACTCTGAGGCATCTTTTATGTACTTAAATTGGAATTGCTAGCACATGTTATATCTTTTATTCGTCATGTCTACTATCACATGCTTTATTTGAAGTTGTCGTTATATGTCACATTCTTTACTTGTTGATTGTGCTTCTATATTATTTATTTGGAGTTGTTATCACTTTGTGTTAGTATGTGATTTCTTTTGTTATAGAGCTACTCTTAGTTGAAATTTTCATCACATGGTACCTTTTGTTGCCGGGTTGTTTCCATGCATTTAGACGTAGTACTAGTTCGTGTCATCTCTCTCATTTTTAACCTAATTCATACATTAGAATCCGAAGTTTGCTATTCCAAGGAAGTACTATCACTATCGAGGTTATCCTTAAATAATTAATTAGAATTGAAGTTATCGAGAGTTATTAATCTATTCTAATCGATGTTGTGTTTAAAAAGGGGTGTTGTTCCTTGTTGAATTAGTGTTCCATTCATTTTGTTGTTATTAAGATTATACATACATACATACATACATACATACATATATATATATATGTATGTATGTATGTATAATCTTAATAACAACAAAATGAATGGAACACACACACACACACACACATACACACACACACACACACACACACACACATATATATATATATATATATAGTGTTGGCCGTGGGCTATTTGTTGTGAAAATATTGGTATCGTTGAATATTTGGAAAGGTTGGGTCCTACGGGCAATTATGATACGAGGTATTATGTTGTGTTGTTGTAATGATAGCACATGTAAATTGTTGTGTGGTTTGGTTATTGTTATGCAGAGCATAAGGGTGGTATTTCACCATTGTTGTTGTCATGCGGGGAATACGGGTGGTATTTCACCATTGTTGTTGCCATGCGGGGCATAAGGGTGGCATCTCACTGTTGATGAATGTAGGAGCGATACGGGTGACTTTTGTGTTATTGTCCGGGTGGAGCGATAAGGGTGTCTATCATACGGAGTGATACGTGTGACTCTAGGAGAGATAAGGGTGGCTAATGATATTGTCAGGGCGGAGTGATACAGGTGGTTATCGGAGAGATAAGGGTGGCATTGTCAGGGATGATGTGTGATTGTTTGGAGACATTATGTTGGAAATTTTAGTGTGATGGTATGTTTTTCCTTGTGTTTGTCATACACCTTATGTGGCTTGTCTTGTTGCTTCAATGAGCTATTCGATGTATTTGATATCACTTGTTAACTTGGGTTGCAGTAGTACACTCATACAAGCATACACCATAACATGCCACTTATACTAGTTCAGGAGTATGAAACTTGTCATTTATTGATCATGCCCATGTGTTCTTGTATTATCCGTTTTCATGTTGCTATTGGGCCTGTGACTTTGTCGGGCGGATTGTGATTGTAAGCCTGTGAATATGCCGGGCGAATTATGATTTGGGAACATGAGTTGTCCGTGCGGTTGTGATTCTAGATGTGGGCATGAGGTGCCGTGAGTATATGATGGTGGGTTGGGGCCCAAGACTTGTGACTGTGATATGAGGTACCACGGAGTGATTTCGTTTTGAGACTGGTGTTAGATCGACTTGATTAATTGATTGTCCTTTGTGCTTCCTTATTTTGTTTTGATGATTACTCTAGATTTACTTGGACACTATTTTTAACATCTAAATATGAAGCATTTGATATGTTCACTTCATTTGTTAGAAAAACTCATAAACAACTAGCTAATCAACTTGCATCAATTAGGTCTGATTATGGTACTGAATTTGAAAATGCTAAATTTGCTAAATTTTGTGATGGGCATGGCGTAGATCATAATTTTTCTGCTTTCTAGGACTCCACAACAAAATGGAGTAGTTGAAAAAAAAAGGACATTGGAAGAAATGGCTTAGACTATGCTTCATGCTAGTAAATTGCCCCATAGCTTCTAGGCAGAAGTTGTGAACACCACATGCTACATCATAAATAGGTGCATGAATAGACCTCCTGTTGAGAAGATCTTATGAGTTACTTAAAGGGAGAAAGCCAAATATATCTCACCTTAGGGCATTTGGATGCAAATGCTTTGTGCATAATAATCGAAAAGACTCCATAGGTAAATTTGATCCCATAAGTGATGAGGGAGTATTCTTGGGATATTCTTTACATAGTATAGCTTATAATATCTATGACAAAAGAACTATATGTGTAGAAGAAAGTGTACATGTAGTTTTTACGAAACTAACATTCTTTCTGAGAGGAAGGAAGATGAGGATGAAGCAATTGGGTTGGTAAGAAACTCAAATGAAACCACAACCCAGACTGAAGCTGCACCAGAGGAAGCAAC
Organism: Nicotiana obtusifolia; assembly: GCA_002018475.1. NCBI lineage: Eukaryota > Viridiplantae > Streptophyta > Magnoliopsida > Solanales > Solanaceae > Nicotiana > Nicotiana obtusifolia. The sequence goes on from MCJB01031595.1 coordinate 32,032, forward strand.
AGGTGATAGAACAGGTTCTTCCACCTAGGGCAACTTGATAGGGGGAACTGAACAGAGAATTACTGATCCTTAAACCTCGAGGGAACCTGTCCATGAACCTGTTCCTTAGCAATAGAACATTAAAGGATCATCTAAGGGAAACCAGCTGGTTGTGAAACATTACAAGTATCATAGTTCTCACCCCATTGGGAACATAAACACTGATCCAACCTCTGGAATCAAAACCAGATCTTCTTTGAAGAACTTATGTGCTATTGATGCTTTTCTATCTCTTATTGAACCTAAAAATATTTCTGAGGCTTTGTTGGATGCAGACTAGGTGAATGAAATGCAAGATGAACTCAACCAATTTGAGAGAAGTCAGGTTTGGCATCTGATACCAAGACCCAAGGACAGATTAGTAATTGACACAAAATGGGTCTTCAAAAACAAACTTGACGAACATGGGACAGTTACAAAAACAAGGGAAGATTGGTGGTTCAAGGTTATAGCCAATAGGAGAGCATAGACTATGACGAGACTTTTGCTCCAGTTGCAAGATTGAAAGTAATTAGACTCCTTATAGCCTTTGCTGCTTACATGGAATTCACTCTCCATCAGATGGATGTAGGAGTGTCTTCATCAATGTCTATCTAAAAAAAGAAGTGTTCGTCAAGCAACCTCCTGGCGTTGAGAGCAAGGAATGTCCTGATCATGTATACAAGCTTGACAAGGAACTTTATGGGCTCAAGCAGGCTCCAAGAGCATGTATGAAAGACTATCTAAATTCTTGCTTGAGCATGGCTACAAGAGAGATAAAATTAACAATACTTTGTTCTTGAAAGAAGAAATTAAAGATCTCTTGATATTTTAGATATATGTTGATGATATAATCTTTGAAGCAACTACATATAAGCTAAGTAAAGAATATGCTAAGCTAATGGGGAGTGAGTTTAAAATGAGAATGATGGGTGAGCTTAATTTCTTTTTAGACTTACAAATTAAACAAAACTCAAATAGAACTATGATCCCTCAGCAAAAGTATGTGAAAGAGCTGCTTAATGGTTAAAAATGGAAGACTCCAACGAAATTGATACTCCTATAGTAATAACCACAAAACTAGATATAGATAAACCTGGTTCATCTATTGATCAGAAGATGTATAGGGGTATGATTGGCTCTTTGTTATATCTCACTGCTAGTAGACCTAGCATTATTTTCAGTGTAGGCCTTTTGTGCAAGATCTCAGGAAAATCCAAAGGAATCTCACATGACTACTTTCAAGAAGATCTTGAGATACTGAAAATGCACCACTGATCTTTGCCTATGGTATCCAAAAGGTAGTAATTTCAACTTAGTGGTATGTTAATACTGATTATGCAAGTTTTCTTGTGGATAAAAAGAGCACTTCAGGTATGACACACTTTCTTGGCTCATGTCTTGTGTCTTGGGCCGCCAAAAAGTAAAATTATGTGGTCTTGTCTACTGTTGAAGCTGAGTATGTGGTTGATGCCTCGTGTTATGCTCAATTATTATGGAAAAAAAGCAATTAATAGACTTTGGAATTGATGTAGGTTGTATCCCATCTTTTGTGATAAAAATAGTGCAATTAATATGACCAAGAACCAGGTTCATCACAAAAGAACTAAGCACATAGATGTTAGGCATCACTTTTTTAGGGACAACTATGAGAAGGGTTTGATCACTGTGAAATTTTATGCTACTAACAAGCAAATAACTGACATCTGCACAAAGATCACTTTGAAAGGAACACGTTAGAATTAAGGATGATTAAGATCACCTCAAAGGAACCTATTCTAACTCAATAATTTCTTAGATAATTTGTGAATTTTGTAAATTATTAGATTAGATGTTGCTCAGTCTCATACTTTCACTAGTATACTCTTATTCCATGTGCTAAAATGTCTCATTAATAATTAGATATATGTTGATAATATAATCTTTGAAGCATGTACAGATAAGCTAAGTAAAGAATACGCTAAGCTAATGGGGAGTGAGTTTGAAATGAGTATGATGGGTGAGCTTAATTTCTTTTTAGGCTTACAAATTAAACAAAACTCAAATAGAACTATGATCCCTCAGCAAAAGTATGTGAAAGAGCCGCTTAAAAGGTTTAAAATGGAAGACTCCAAAGAAACTGATACTCCTATAGTAACAACCAAAAAAATTAGATATAGATGAACCTGGTTCATTTGTTGATCAAAAGATGTATAGGGGTATAATTGGCTCTTTGTTATATCTCACTACTAGTAGACCTGACATCGTTTTCAGTGTAGGCCTTTTGTGCTAGATTTCAGGCAAATCCAAAAAAATCTCACATGACTACTGTCAAGAAGATATTGAGATACCTAAAAAGCACCACTGATCTTTGCCTATGGTATCCAAAGGGTAGTAATTTCAACTTAGTGGTATGTTGATACTGAGTATGCAAGTTTTCTTGTGGATAGAAAGAGCGCTTCAGGTATGAAACACTTTCTTGGCTCATGTCCTTTTGTCGTTGGCCACCACAAAGTAAAATTATGTGGTCTTGTCTACTGTTGAAGCTGAGTATGTGGTTGATGCCTCGTATTATGCTTAATTATTATGGATCAAACAGCAATTAATAGACTTTGGAATTGATGTAGGTTGTATCCCCATTTTTTGTGATAACAACAATGCAATTAGTATGACCAAGAACTAGATTCCTCACAAAAGAACTAAGCACATAGATGTTAGGCATCACTTTTTTAGGGACAACTATGAGAAGGGTTTGTTCAATGTGGAATTTTGTGCTACTGACAAGCAAATAGCTGACATCTTCACAAATATCGCTTTGAAAGGAACATGTTACAATTAGGGATGATTAAGATCACCTCAAAGGAACCTATTCTAACTCAATAATTAGTTAGATAATTTGTGAATTTTGTAAATAATTAGATTAGATGTTGCTCAGTCTCGTACCTTCACTAGTATACTCTTGTGTCATGTGCTAAAATGTATCATTAATATCTAATAATATTATTTTTATTTTTTTGAAAAATTCAGACTTACACAAGAGAACTCTCAGTGAAAAACCTAGTTCATCAAGATTACATGGTATGTACTCTCCACTCTGCATAGTTTAAAAATAATTGTATTTGGATCATGATAAAAAAGAGAGTACCATTTAATCCCCATATTCCTCAAGTTTATCCGTTACAAATGAACCAGTTTCACCAAATAGGAATCTCACACGCCATAATTGTCTAGATTATAAGGAATAGTCCATCGTCTTTTCAAACTGACTTTTCCAGTGTGGTTAGACTTCTGAACTTCAAAAAGCAATTGTTACCCACTCAAACTCTCCTTTTTTAAATTTATTAGGCATAAACCATTTCTTCACATCTAATCTTCCAACTGCCAAAAATTCTCTCTGTCTTCTCTCATCTCTTCTACATACACTTTTTTTCTACACACATCAATGACAAACCCATCTGAAACCCCTTCTTCACCACCCAAAGAATCAACACCTACACCTTCGACCATACCTTCAACCACACCTATCTTTAAGAAAGGAAGGTTCAAGATGCTTGCTCATAAGACATTCGCTCGCAGTGAACATATCAAGAAAATAAATGAAAAATTGAAAGCAAGCCAGGAATAGGAACCCCAAAAATTAGAAAAATCTTTTAAGTCTGCAACTAAGGGGGAATAAACTGTTTCCTCTGAAACAGAACAGGTGACCTTTGGTCTAAATATTACTTCTGAGGTCATTTCTAAAATGGCTGAAAAATTGGTGAACATGTTTATTCTAGTTGGAACAATTGCTGGGGTAGAGACTGCAGAGTCTAGGATAGTTGGTGGTGTAAACAAAAAGAAAGAAAAAAAGAGTGAGGGTGTGCAAGAAAATGTAAGGGGGAATGGAAAAGGAGTGGTTGAATCACCTACTCCTGTTGGGTTGACTGAGGAAACATGGGCGACAATGTTATGGAGTGAGGAAGCTGTTGAGGAGGAACAAAGTTGGAGAGAAGAAGGAGGTAGTGGATATGATGATGCTAGTGCAGCTGAGCAGCTGGTTAGGTTGAAGAAGAGGTTCCAAGAACCTATTCCATCTGTGAAGGAACCCCTCGAAGAGTTATTGAAAAAGGTGTCTGATAGTTAACAATCCCAAGAAGAAGAAAAGTTCAGGAGTTAAAATCCCTAGAACTGCTATGGAACACAAGAAAAGAGAGACTGTCTCTTCTATCCCTGCAAAGACTCCTCGTACAAGAGGAAGAGCTACAAGGAGTTAGAAGAAGTAGAGTGAGGCTGAACTTGAAAGAGCCCTAGAAGAGTGTAAGAGAAAAACTGCTGCAAAGGGAAAGAAGAAAGTTAGTGAATATGTTGAGGCGATTGAGATTGAGGATATGGACCTGGTCCTTCACGATGAAGACGAGGCAGAGGAGATGGATGTTGTGAGTCCAATCGCCTGGTTCTTCCAAGCGGGTTGTGAGTCCAGAGGACCTGGGGCCAACACCTTGATTCTTGTGACTATGAAGTCCATGCCGCTGCCAAAGAACCTGGTTCTTCCAAGCGGGTGCCTGTGAACAGCAAAGTGCGAGCCTTGGTGCAGGAGAATGAAGCTAAGGACGCTGAGATTGAGAGGCTGCAGAAGAGGCTAATTGAAGTACAAACTGAGAGGGATGCTCTCATAACTGAGCTTGCAAAAGAAAAGGAGAATAATGAAGGCATTCTTTATGACATATTGAAGCTACTTCAGGCCAGAAATCAAGAACCTGGTCCTTCCCTGCCTTGAAACCTTCCTAGCCTAGTTAGAAAACCAATGACTCGGATTGGATTTTTTAATTTATTTTTTAATCATTATATAGTACCTTTATTTCCTTTTATGCTTTGTAGATGACTCGTATTAATAATAATCAACTACTTTTTCTCTAATTGTTTGTTGGTGCTTCTTAGATGGCTAATATCATTAGATTGATAAGTGATACTTGACTCCATGATTGCATTTGAAGTAGCCTAAATTGCCATGAGTAAGATCTGCTAAAATCTGGTTATCTAACATAATTATGCAACTTTTTGATGATGCCAAAAGGGGAAAGATAGTTTGTTCTTTTTACTTTGGACTGTGATTTTTTTAACCTAATAGACTGGTCTTTGAAGATTTGTGACTTTAAAATGGAAAGTGTTCTAACATTGTGTTGATGTTGAGCTGAGTTGAAACAAGTTTCATGCTTATGAAAAGCACTAAGTTTGTTATCATCAAAAAGGGGAACTTTGTTGGCCTAAGTAAGTTTGTTTTGATGATTGACAAAGAAATACATGCATGAACCAAGTCCACACCCAGTGTACACAGACACGAGCAGCTTCGAGCACAAGGCATGCACGTGAAGGAGATAAGCATAAGTGGTTATATTTGATATCTCCTGAATGAAAATGTTGCATATTTGATAAAGAGCAGGCCTACTTACTTGAAAAGAACTCTATCCCACATAAGGGAAGAGTTAGAAGTTGAAGTTGACTATAACTCTTCCACCATGGAAGAGTAAAGCATTAGAACTCTAGTTATTTCTTATTCTACTAACTCTATATATATCAGTTCATTCTCTTTTACAGGTGTTGCACAAACCCTGAAGTTAAGCAAGAGTTGAGAGCAGAAATAACAAGGCATTTTTGCAAGCAATTCCTATGTGATCAAGTGTGCGACCTAAAGCTACATGAACCACATAGAACAACCAGCTCCAAGTGTCTGTCTTTTATTCTAGTTCAATTGTAGAAGGAGTTTTAGGTTTTACCTTTCAGCTTTCTTTAGAAGCATTTGTACTTGGTACTTTGAGTTGTATTGTTCAAGTTAGAGTTAACTTGAAGCTGTCGCAACAGCCTGTGGCTGGTTGTTACAAGGGGTTAGAGCTAATCCTTAGGTTTACAAGAGTTTTGTAACCGTTGTTTTTGGCTCAGTGATTTAGTAGGTCGTGATTTTTCTAATCTTTTTGAGCCGGGTATTTTTCACGTAAAAATACTTGTGTTCTTTACTTTCTACATTTATTATTCCACAGCTGTAGTGTAAGGAACTCATAGAAAAACTAGATCCTTGTATAATCCAGTGTACGCAAAAATTAGACACCATACAAATCACCCCTCTTGTGTGGTATTGAAGTATAAAACTATCATACAATTGAAATAGGACTGAAAGAATTAACATCTAAGATGGTTTTGAACTTTGATGACATCTTGCCAAGATTCAAGAGTATGCCTATAACTAAAAATTCCACGAATAGTTAATAAGGTAGTTTGTGTTTGGTTGATCTGCTAACAAGTCAAATACAATTAAACTAGACAAGTAGTCTACATTCTCTAAATATTGAATTCAAACTTTGACCTTCTCGAGGAGATATGAGGCAAGGTCTAACTAGAGTTGCACGTCTCCTTTATTGCCTGTGGTAGTGATTTCTATTCCATTAGGCGTTGGTGGTTCACTTGTTTTTTCATCCATTAATGGTACTTACTACTTAGGTGAATTTGATGAATTTTCTGCAAAGCTAGAAAAACCAATTTGGTCCAAAATAAATATCATTTTAGAGAACTGAAAAAATATTTTAAAAAATTAAAATCTATCTTACTCCAACTAATCATCTAAGAAATCTAACGTGAGATAAAGGATAATTGAACAGAATATAAATGATAGTGGAGTCAAATAGCACCGATGATTAATGTTGCTAAACGAACTTTTTTTTAATGAACGTGTTAAAACTTTAAACGACATATATTTTAGACCAAAAATAATAATAATGTAATGTGGAATGACGTTCTCATTTGTCGTCAACTAAAATCAGCAGATACGTCTACAATATTTTTCTTTGAGTTATATCAAACTACAAAGAAGCGAAGAATTAACTCAAATAGTTGTTTACCTAATCGCTTAAATTAAAAATAGTCAATAAAGGTATAATATATGCATAATTTATATATTGTATAAATTATATATATGACTAAAAAAATAAATAATGAATAAGAATGACTACATATATAAAAATTCCGTTTAGTATATACAATTTCTTATATATTTAATATAAATTTTCAGGTAATAATCTTGAATTCCGCAGCAGAAAATGTTGGTTGACAATGTCAAAGAGAGATGGGCGCACTCCCTTAGCGTTATAATGGATCAATACAAGTCAGCCTTTCGGCTTTTGCTTAAGCTTACTTCAGAAGTTTGAGTTTAACTTGTAGTCAGTTGGCCAAACTTCTCTAAAGCTAGAAGTATTATTTATTATATTTTAAAAAATATTTTTATTTTTAAAGTTGAATTATATCAACCTTTTAAAAGAAAAAGTATTTCTGTTGAATAAAAGCAAAAGTAGTTTTGGAGAAATAGAAAAATTAGTTTCTCTCAAAAAATACTTTTTTCATAAGTAATTTTGAGAAAAAACATATTTAAAGGTACTTTTTAAAAGTTTTGTGAAAAACTAATTCCTGTTCAAAAGTGCTTTATAAATTAATTAGCTAAACACAAATTGCTTCTCATCAAAAGTATATTTGGGAAAAACACTTTTAATAACAAACACTTTTTAAAATTAGTTTATTTTAGACGCTTGGCCAAATAGGTTATAATAGTGCCGTATTTTGATAATGTCATTGAATTTTTTTTGTATTTTCTTGTTTATCATTGATAGAGTTTAATCTTTTTTAGCTAATCCGACTAGCATATGGCTAATTGCCAGTAAGATCTTTTAAGTTTTGCTTTCACCAAAAATTGTGTTTTTCCCGAAAACTGTACGTTAAAATTAAAAAATTAGCGAATAAAGAGTTTTTTCTCGCATTAATAAAAAAGAAAAAAATTGCATAAAAAGTACGTCCCATGATCTGTATTTGCAAACTTTTTCTTTGTCACTCAAAGCTTCAAAACTCACCCTTTTTTCAATCTGTATTCTTCGCAAAGATATTTAAAATAAAGCCATTTAATTGTTTTGCAGCTTTCAATTAATGGCTGCTTAACAATGTCACGGCTTCTTTTCAACCGTCAAAATTTTCAAATTGAATTGTGGACCTTCTCTTTTATTTTCAGTTTTTTTTTTTTTTTTTTGCCTTAAAAATTATAAACAATTGGTTGATTGTTAGTTAAACAACTTCACGAAGGTGTCACTATTCCAACCGATATTCTTGTATTTTAGGAATTATTTTTAAGAAGATATGCATTAAATATACAAATACATTTGAAACAATATTTAAGAAGTCATTTTCCCCTTCTATTTTAACAAACCAATGATTACATATACATAATTAGCTACGATAAGCAAAGACGAAGAAAAATTTGGAGTAATACAACTAGGATTTGTATATGTTTTAAGGATTTAATTTTCAGATTACATGATTGCCAAATATAATATACCGTCGAAATCGAGCTCGATTATTGCACGGCAGATCGAGCTCGGAATGCGAAGGGTTGAAGATTGACCCCGAATTTCATCGAAGCAAAACATGAGGTTAGAATATCTGTCCTCGAGAACACTGAGCCCCTGATTCAGAACCGACCCTGACCCCGAACATGCTCGAGGGAAGATCATCGAACCAAAATAACGGAAAGCCAAAATATCTGTAACAGGTCGAGCATCGCAGCAGGAATCTCGGCACGAATCAATGAAACCGCTTAATAATCAGGAGATGTTTTACCTTACACAGAATTGTACCTAAAGTAGGATTTACCTACTATATGGGGGGGGGGGGGTCTAATTATTTATACGGAGGACATTCCTGATCATTTAAAAAAAAAAGAAGCAATATACTGATCTCTTTAGCGCTTACTGTCCGATTATTCTTTTTCTGACCCCGATTGTAATGTTTCTTGGCCCAAGGGCAATCAACCTACAAGGTCAACACTGCCAGCTTGTGTGATTTGCATTCATTTTTTATTATTAATTTTAATTTTAATTTCGTTTCTCATTTTTGTATCGAATTAGATCACATATCCTTAAAACCGCGAATAAATTCAATTGTTATCCGATTGTGAGGGTAAACAATTTGGCGCCCACCGTGGGGCTAAAGATAATAGTGATTATTTGATACGAATTTCCATAATACACACACCGCTTCACACTTGCTCTTTGAAGTGTCTTTGATTCTAGGCTATAATATAGAAATGTCAAACTCTCAATCGAACCTTTGCATATTGACAACGAGTCCGGTCACCAAGGTGAAAATAACAACATAGCGCCTGGTAACGAGATCCCGATTGCAGATCGTGTTGACGCTAATTCACACGTAGCTATTAATGCGGACCCGCCTACCGACCCTGAAAAAGCGTTCATAAAGGAGTCCGATCGGTAATTCGAAACCCCCAAAACGTTGAAGGGGACGAGATCAACCTACAAATAATCTTTGAAATGTTGCAGGCTCAACAGGCGGCGATAGCTCAGTTATAAAATCGAAGCCATGTACCGAACAGGGTTGAGCCTGGTCCTTCTCGAGAAATTACCCGCAGGGACGAATCAGTCGTAGGAAGGTTGAATGAATATGAATCGGGGGCGAACCCTCCAAATTATAAAAATGCTCGAAGAGCTGACAAAACGGTAGAATCAGGGGAGAAAAAGATCGAGGCAAAAGACAAAAAGGTGGGAACCTGCAATTCCAGGGTAGACCAAATCCCAGGAGCACTCCCGGCGTTAAAAGGCCTCGATTCTAGGAAGTTCGTGCAAAAACCTTTTCCACCAAGCGCAGCTCCGAAGTCGATCCCCAAGAAATTCTGTATGCCCGAAATACCCAAGTATAATGGAATGACTGACCCGAACGAATATGTAACCTCGTACACGTGTGCTATCAAAGGGAACGACCTGGAGGACGATGAGATCGAGTTTGTTCTGTTGAAAAAATTTGGAGAGACTCTGTCAAAGGGAGCTATGATATGGTACCACAACTTACCTCCTAATTCTATTGACTCATTTGCTATGCTTGCAGATTCTTTTATAAAGGCACACGCAGGTGCCATCAAGATCGAAACCAGGAAATCGAACCTTTTCAAAGTAAAACAAAAAGATAACGAGATGCTCAGAGAGTTCGTATCCTGGTTTCAAATGGAACGAATGGATCTACCGTCGGTCGCTGATGATTGGGCTGTTCAAGCTTTCACTCAGGGACTCAATATTCGAAGCTCAATGGCTTCACAGCAACTAAAGCAGAACTTAATAAAATACCCGGCTGTTACATGGGCTGATATACATAACCGGTATCAATCGAAAATCAAAGTTGAAGATGATCAGCTCGGGGCCCTTTCGGGGTCCGTCTATCCCGTTAGAGCTCTTGACAGAGTCAAAAGAGATATCGATCGCGAACCAAGATCGAACAAGGATCGATATCAGCCATATCATGGAGATAGAAGAATCAGCGGATCCGGGAGGAACCCGATAAGAAATGAAATGAGAAACGACTGAGGCTAAAGCAATTGGGGACTCATGACCAAAAGCAGCTTCGATAGGCCCATCAGGCATTAAGAAGCACCGAGGCTATCGGAGTATAACTTTAATGTCGATGCTGCCACTATTATATCAGCTATCGGGCGCAACAAAGATACCAAATGGCCTCAACCTCTACAATTTGATCCAACCCAAAGGGATCCTAACCAAATATGCAAATATCATGGCACTCACAGTCACAGAATGGACGATTGTCGACAACAGAGAGGAAGTAGCCCGGCTATTCAATAACGGACATCTTCGAGAGTTCTTGAGCGACCGAGCCAAGATTCATTTCAGGAACAGGAGTTCTGATGGACAGACGGGGCAAGAAGAACCTCAACACGTCATCAACATGATCATCGGTGGAGTCGATACCCCTCAGGGGCCGGTGTTGAAACACACCAAAGTATCCATCACTAGGGAGAAACGAACTCGGGATTACACACCGAAAGGAACTTTATCTTTCAACTACGTGGATGTGGAAGGGATTATACAGCCCTATAATGACGCACTGGTAATATCTACTCGACATAAAATTCGAGTTAAACGTGTGTTAATCGATCCAGGTAGCTCGACCAACATCATTCGATCAAGGGTAGTGGAGCAACTCGGTCTACCAGACCAAATCGTTCCTGCAGGCCGAGTTCTAAGCGGATCCAACATGGCATGTGAAACCACTAAGGGTGAGATGACATAACCGGTAAATACTGACGGGACCATACAGGAGGCTAAATTTTATGTAACTCGAAGGAGACATGAGGTACAACGCCTTGTTCGGAAGGCCATGGATCCACAACATGAGGGAGGTACCTTCGACGCTACACCAGGCGTTGAAATTTCCAACACCCGACGGGGTTAGAACGGTCTACGAGGAACAACCGACCATAAGAGAAATGTTTGCCATCGAAGAGGTGACGCCGGCATCTATAGTTTCAACATCGAAAGGCCCAAACCAAGTGATCGAAGACAGGACGAAATAGCAATCATTGATACCGTCTTTAGCAGATTCGAATAAACGAGGGTATGTCGAGGATGATGATTATGGGATTCCCGGATATTTTATAGCCCCTGATAATTTTGATGCCACTAAATCGACGGTCGAGGAACTGGAACAAGTCATATTGCGAGAGGACGCCCGATCGAAAGGTATACCTAGGCACAGGGCTGAGCTCCGAGCTTAGGATAAAACTCATTCAATTTCTTATGGCTAACGAACAGTGTTTCCGTTGGTCCCACCTCGATATGACAGGTATCCCATCGGAGATAACCACTCACAAGCTGTGCCTTGAATCGAAGTTCCATCTGGTTAAACAGAAAAGGAGATCCCAGTCTGAAATCAAGCATGCTTTCATCAAGGATGAGGTATTTAAACTTTTTAAAATAAGGTCTATTCGGGAGGTCAAATACCCGGATTGGTTAGGAAACGTAGTGGTAGTCCCTAAGAAAGGGGATAAATTAAGAATATATGTAGATTATAAATATTTGAATAAAGCGTGTCCCAAAGACTCTTTTCCCTTGCCCAACATCGACTGCATGATCGATGCTACAGCCGACCATGAGACCCTTAGTTTTCTCGACACCTATTCCGGGTACAACCAAATACGGATGGACCCGGGTGATCAGGAAAAAACTTCCTTCATCACTAAATATGGCACCAACTGTTATAACGTAATGCCGTTTGGATTAAAAGATGCTAGTTCCACGTACCAACGCCTAGAGAACTGAATGTTTGAGAAACAAATAGGGAAATCAATGGAGGTTTGCATTGACGACATGTTAGTTAAGTCCCTGCAAGCAGTGGACCACTTAAGACATTTGTAGGAAACATTTAGTATACTGAAGCAGTACAACATGAAGCTGAACCCTGAAAAATGTGCGTTTGGAGTTGGGTCGGGTAAGTTCCTCAGATTCATGGTATCGAATCGGGGAATCGAGATCACTCTTGATAAGATCAAATCCATCGAAGATATCACGGTCGTGGACAATGTGAAATCCGTGCAAAGATTGACCGGGCAAATAGCTGCTCTGGGGCGATTTATTTCGAGGTCATCCGACAAAAGCTATCGATTCTTCGCACTGTTGAAGAAGAACAACAATTTTTTGTGGACCCCGGAATGCCAGAAAGCTTTAGAGGAACTCAAATGGTATTTATCGAGCCCTCCATTGCTTCACACACCGAAGGTAGACGAACAACTATACCTATACTTGGCGGTCTCGGAGATAGCAGTGGGTGGAGTCCTAGTTCTGGAAGAACAAGGTACGCAATTTTCAATTTACTATGTTAGTAGAACCTTAGGCGAAGCCGAAACTAGGTTCCCCTACCTAGAAAAACTAGCGCTCGCTCTGATAAGTGCCTCTAGGAAGCTTAAAACGTACTTCCAATGTCATCCCATATGTGTCGTAACGACTTACCCATTAAGGAATATTATGCATAAGCCCGAGCTCTCGAGCCAATTGGCCAAATGGGCTATGAAAATAAGTGGGTACGACATGGAGTATCGACCTCGGACCGCCATTAAGTCTTAGATTTTGGCTGACTCCGTGGCCGATTTCACACCGACCCTAATACCCGAGGTCGAAAGAGAGTTGTTGATTGACTCAGGAACTTCCCCAGGAATCTGGACCCTCTTCACGAACGGTGTCTCGAACGCAAAAGGGTCCAGACTTGGCATCGTATTGAAGCCACCAGCAGGTAATATAATTAGACAATCTATTAAGACTGTGAATTTGACTAACAACGAGGCTGAATATGAAGCCATGATTGCAGGCCTTGAACTAGCTAAGAGCTTGGGGGCGGAAGTGATCGAAGCCAAGTGTGACTCCCTTCTTGTGGTAAAACAAGTCAATGGAACATTCGATGTCAGAGACGAACGAATGCAAATGTACTTGGATAAATTGCAAGTGACATTACATCGGTTCAAAGAACGGACTTTACAACATGTACCTCTGGATCAAAACAGCGAGGCTGACTCGCTAACTTGGGATCGTTGGTCGAAGACGACGAATTCAACTCAGGAAAAGTCATACAACTTATGAGGTCAGTAGTGGAAGAAGGCCACGCCGAGATCAACTCGACGAGCTTAACTTGGGATTGGAGGAACAAATATGTAGAATATCTCAGATCCGGTAAACTGCCCCTGGATCCAAAAGATTTGAGCGCCCTACATACAAAGGCGGCCTGATTTATCTTGTCCAAAGACGGAATCTTGTTCAGAAGAACATTTGATGGCCCGCTCGCTATATGTCTGGGACCATGCGACACTGAGTACGTTTTGAGGGAAATCCACGAGGGTACCTGCGGAAATCATTCAGGCATTGAGTCATTCATTCGAAAAATAATCAGAGTCGGTTATTATTGGATCGACATGGAAAAGACACAGAGGAGTTCGTTCGAAAATGTGATGAATGCCAAAGACATGCCCCGATGATCCATCGACCCGGGGAGATGCTCCACTCAGTTTTATCACCATGGCCATTCATGAAGTGGGGAATGGACATCGTTGGCCCACTTCCGTGGGCACCAGGTAAAGCTCAATTTATACTATTTATGACTGATTATTTTTTAAACGGGTGGAAGCACAGGCATATGAGAAGGTCAGGGAAAAAGAGGTCATCGATTTCATTTGGGATCACATCATATGCCGATTTGGAATGCCATCCGAGATCGTATGTGATAATGAGAAACAATTCATAGGTAGAAAAGTAACCAAATTCTTCAAAGATCACAAGATCAAAAGGATCCTATCGACACCCATCCACCCTAGTGGGAATGGACAAGCTAAATCTACTAATAAAACCATACTCCAAAACCTCAAAAATAGGTTAACTGATGCCAAAGGGAGATGGAAGGAAATGTTACTCGAAGTCCTATGGGCATACCGTACGACCGCGAAGTCCAGCACCGGGGTCACCCCATTCTCTCTGGTTTATGGCGCCGAAGCTTTGATACCGCTCGAGGTCGGGGAGCCAAGTATCAGATTCCGATATGCAATAGAGGAATCGAACCACGAAGCCATGAATACGAACCTAGAGCTATTAGATGAAAGGCGCGAAGCCGCCCTTGTTCGGTTGGCTACCCAAAAGCAACGGACCGAGAGGTACTACAACAGAAGGGCCAACCTTCGATACTTCAACATCGGGGACTTAATACTAAGAAAGGTCAGGCTGAACACACGGATTCTGAACGAGGGAAAGTTGGGACCGAACTGGGAAGGACCTTATCATATCATCGAAATCACCGGAAAAGGATCCTACAAGCTCGGAACAATGAACGGTAAACAACTTCCAAACAACTAGAATATAACTCACTTAAAGCGTTATTACTGCTAAGGTATGGCCCCGTTCTTTATTTTTTATTTACATTATAAACTAACGCTTGCAGGTAGCAAACAAGGGGCTATACTAGATATTAGTTCAAAAATCATGCATTGCACTTTGTTTCCCTTGGACCGGTTTTGTCCCAAATGGGTTTTACGGCAAGGTTTTTAATGAGGCAACAAGTAAATCGTGCTAACTCAGATTCAAAGGCCGGTAACGAATCGGCGAAAACAGTATTCGAGGCCTTTCTTTGATCTACCCCGAATACTGGGGGGCCTCTTTACCATGAAAAGAGACTTCAGGATTGAAGGGTTGAATATCAATAAGATTCAATGTAAGGGTCAAATGGTCTAATGAACCATGCGCACAGAGACTGCTTGAACCCTAACACAAAACTTGTACATATGCATTACTATTATGCACAAGAATAAAGAGAAGTCTCTTCTTTGAAGACTTTGTGTCTTTTAAAACTTTTCCTTTAAATTTCTTAAGGAATTACCTGCTTAAGATCCCCTAAAGGTAACGAGCTCAAGGGCCGCCTTAACCTGAGTTCGAATAATCACTCTCTCACTCGGGGACTGCCGTCCGAAAAAATAATCTCAGACAGTCCAAGTTATTAGATCTCGAGGGCACCAAGCTTATTTGTCAACGCCCGAATTAAAAGGATAAGGCCAATTCCGGGTTAACGAAATCCGAGGGCACGAAGCTTATTTGGCAACACCAGAAATAAAAGCTAAGGCTATTCCGGGTTAACAAAATCCGAGGGCACGAAGCTTATTTGGCAACGCCCGAATTAAAAGGCTTAGGTCATTCCGAGTTAACGAAATCCGAGGGCACAGAGCTTATTTGGCAGCGCCGAATTAAAAGGCTAAGGCCATTTCTTATTTGGTATTGCCCGAATTATAAAGGCTACGGCCGTATAAAAATGGCTCGGAGACGTCTGAAGGCCGCAACAAAAATAACAAGGCATTGAAATCTCTTAATCGGTTCTAAACGCTACACTTGGCATATTTTATAGAACTAAGCTACTTTGGGGAAGAAAATTTTTGGAAACACCGATTCCTCACGATGCCTCAAAATGAAATAATGTTAGAGGCAAGACTCGTTCGAGCCTTCGAACACAACCTAACTATTTCATGCTAGGGCATTTCGATCTTTGCGAATACAAAGAAAAAATCAAAGAAAAAATTTGAAAGCTATGAAAGGCAAGCCTTATATATATATATATATATATCAAAAATCCTTTTTAAAAGGGCCGAATAGCTCGATACAAATTTTTACAAAGGCCGAGCAGCCTTGATACACAATATTGAGCACAGAAAGGGATAAAATCAAACACAAGCGACTTGATCTTGACTGGGTCCCACCTCGTCATCGGGATTTTCGAGGTTTTCTCATTCTTCGGACCCGACTGAACCCTCGGAATCATCCTCTTTGGGATAGGCCAATTTTCTAGCCTCGGCTTCAGACATCTTGGCATCCTCAATCTCCATATATAAGTCAAAACCCCGAGCGTGGACTTCCTCGAGGGCCTGCCTACGGGAGTGCCACTTTATATGCTCGACATATCTTTTGAATGGTCTTGAGCCGCCTGGGCATCAGCCTTGTATTGAGCCACCATTTCATCAGCTTCGGCTTTGATCACGGCGGCTTCCGACTTGGCCATTTTAAGCTCCCTCGCTAGATTATCTCGATCTGAGACAACCAAACCAACCCGGAATTGAAGTTCCTCTGCCTTTTTGGTCTGGGTCTCAGCTTTATCCTTTGCCGCTCTTAGTTGGGTTTCTACTGAAGTTAGTTGTGTCCGAGTTGCCTCTTTTTTCGAGGCCAGACGATCCATCTTGCCCTTCCATTCGTCGGCCTCAACTTTAACCACATCTATCTCAGTTCGAAGCTGATTGATTGAGAAGTTTAAGGGTGTCTTTCTTCTCAATAAGTTCTCGAGTTTCGGCCTCGTCGCATTTGAACCCTTCCCGGTATTGGAGAAAAGCCTCGTGGTGAAGTATCGAGGCCTGCAAGCACAAAGAAAAATGTTACGAATGCTTATGATAAAATCTAAGTACATAATAAAGGATATCCCCAGTTACCCCATTCAACACCTATTGAGCTTTGTTGAACAGGCAGGCGCTTCCACCTCATTCATTTTGGCTTGATCTTCTTCGGTCACTAAGCACTGAAGGTAACTGGCCACCCTTACGGGGGCGAAAAGAACCCAGGCATCCTTGGGAAGGGAAAAAACAAATGTGCGTTTTCAATCAGGATATGCGCTCGGGGCAGGGAATCGATCGACCAATTTCAGACTAAAAGAACTCCCGCTTGTTTTAGAGGGTGAGCTCTTCCTCAGTATCTATAAATCACCGAACCCAATAGTGTCCTCCGTGGCCATCGAGTCCACACCATCGAAAAACCACGTAAAAGGTCTTTCGATCTATCGACTTCCTCGAGGGGGCGTTCTTTTGCCACTTGGGCCTCATTAAACATCGACTCTATGAACGAAGGCGAGTCGACGATCTCAGTCGGATCAAGTGCTCCCTGCGGCATTTTCCTCGTATTAAGTTAAGCCTTAGCTCCTTCCCCCACCTCGGCTTCCCCGACTTGATGAACATCGACTTTACCGACCCCTGGTTCGGAGGCTCCTTGCCCTTCGAGCTAGGACGACACACTAGCCACTAGATCAAGGTCTTCATCCTCTCCCTCGGACTCATCCCTCAATCGATGGACCAAGTCCGGGGATAATGATCGACCGCTGGCACTTCCTTTGGGCTTACGCGCCAATCTTTTCTTTAGTCTCTTCTTCTCGAAGCCCGGAGAGCTCGGAGCCCTTTTCCTTTTCTGCACTTTATCTTGCTTCGAAGCATGGGGCTTGACGTAAGTATCATCATCCACGGGCGGAGGCCTCTTCTCAACATCTTTTGATAAACCTACAAAAGAGAAGCAAAAAAGTCAAAAATCGACGGCGTAAAAATTAAGTCGAGTGTAATTTAAAGAGAAAATCTCACCATGATACCGCGCCTCCCATCAGCCCTTCGAAAGCTCACGCCATGCGCGCTCGGAATATGGTTTTTGCGAAATGATCCCCTTGACCCATTCCTTGAGTCAAAATTGCATCCGGCATTCAAGCGACGGCTGCATCATAGAAAATTGATAATAAGAAGAACAAAAGGGAAATGATGAACAAATTCCTAAAGGCAAAGATATATTTACGCTTCATGTTCCATTTTTCAGGGAATGGCATGTCCTTGGCCGGGATGAGGTCCGATGTTTTCACTAGAACAAATCGGCCTAACCAACCTCGATCCCAATCCTCATCAATGCTTGAGAACGTGGCCTTACTGGCCTGAGGGGCAAGTTTTATTAGCCCCCCTCGATAGATTCGGGGATTATACAGATGCATGAGGTGATCAATGGTGAAAGAACACTCTTCGATCTTATTTACAAAAAAAGCGGAGGAGGATAACTATCCTCCAGAAGAAGGGATGAATTTGGCCTAGTGTCACCTGGTGCTTTTTACAAAAGGCGATGATGACCGGGTCCAAATGGCCCAACGTGAAGGGATAAGTATAAACACTTAAAAAATTCTCTATGTGGGTAGTGATTGCTTCCTCGGGCGTGGGAACCACCACGCACTTACCAATCCAGTTGTAGTCTTCCTTGACCTTATCGAGAACACCGTTGGTGACCAAACAGACGTACCTCGAGACAGGTTCACACCGGCCCTGTATCGAGAAAGTTTTCTCAACCTTAAAAACGGCTCCGGTTGGACACCCTGAGGGGACGAACATTTTTAGGAGAGGTTCCGGTATCGATTCCTCCGTGGCAACAAAAAAATTGTTCTCAATCGGTTTCGAGGAAGAGGGAATTTCTTTTTGGGGAACGGATTTTGAGGTCTTTGCCATTACTTTTGAATAGAAGAGGAAGAAAAAAGATGCTATAATTCGCAGATAGCTTTTGAAGGCTTTCAGAAAACCAGCATGCAAGAGGTTTTGAAGATGAGAGTGATAAACTTTCTTTAAAAACACAAGTATTTGAATGTGAAGGTTCCAAAGAATAGATATAGAGGATATTTATAGTTTCTCAAAATGGCGGTTCACATCCTGAAATGGCAGACCGTTAACTAACACGCATTTAATGCGTTAAAGGCTATACCGACGGGACGTTCCTACTATTCGTATCACTTAGATCATGAGTCTGTCATCACTTGTCAAAGCAAGAATCAGGAGCTCGTATGGTGAGAATCTGAGGTTCATATCGTTTCTCATCAAAACTCTTCGAAAAACAAGAGGACAATCTATATACGGTCGAAATCGGGCTCGATTATTGCACTGCAGATCAGGCTCGGAACGCGAAGGGTTGAAGATTGACCCCGAGTTTCATCAAAGCAGAACATGAAGTTAGAATGTCTGTCCTCGAGAACACTGAGCCCGTGATTCAGAACCGACCCTGACCCCGAACATGCTCGAGGGAAGATCGTCGAACCAAAATAACAGAAAATCAAAATATCCATAACAGGTCGAGCATCACAGCGGGAATCTCGGCACGAATCAATGGAACCGCTTAATTAGCAAATTAGGAGATTTTTTACCTTAGACAGAATTGTACCTAATGTAGGATTCCTCTACTATATAAAGGGGGGTCTAATTATTTGTACGGAGGACATCCCGGATCATTGAAAAAAAAAAGCAATATACTAATCTCTCTAGCGATTATTGTCTGATTATTCTTTTTCTAACCCCGATTGCAACGTTTCTTGGCCCAAGGGCAATCAACCTACAAGGTCAATACTATCCAACTTGTGTGGTATGCGTTCATTTTTTATCATTAATTTTAATTTCAATTTGGTTTTTTATTTTTTGTATCAAATTAAATCACATGTCCTTAAAACAGCGAATAAATTCAATTGTTATCTGATTTTGAGGATAAACAGTAATAATTTTGTTTTATGTATGGTTAATTTTCTCTTATACCTCAAAACATTTGATTTCCTGCTCAAAGAAAAAAAAAGGGCGTTATTTTTGTTCTTTGTGAAAGAAAGAGGTTTAAAAAGGTGCCCGTTGTAATAATTTGATTTTTCTACTGTAAAAAAAAAGCTTTGACTTGTGCTCCTTGTATTAAATTATTTTTCTCCAACGCTCTTCGTATTTATTACTCCTACTAGCTTTGATTTTATGAGCTGAAAACTTGTCCTTGGACACTTTTTTTCTCATCGTAATAACTTCAAAGTTTCCTATCGAAACTACCAGTTCAAAAATTTTAAAAATAACAATTGCAATTTTCTCCTGCTTTTTTCCCTTATATGATTATATAAGGAAACTAAAGTCAAATTTGCCTTGGGAGCTTCCATTCTAGAGAACTCAATGGTCAAAACCTTTATAATCTGTTTGGCCAAATTTTTAAAATTATTTATTTTAAGTTTTTAAAAAAAATTATTTTTGATGAGTAGTAATTTATTTTTATTAATTAATTTAAAAAATACTTTTAAACGGGCAAATTTTCAAAAAATGCTTTTAATATATATATATTTTTTTAAAAGTACTTTTCAAAAATTTATTTAAGAAAAATTGTTTCCGCTTGTGCTTCTGGTTATACTCAAAAATAATTATTCTTTCTACAAAATTGGCCAAAACACCTTAATTTAAAAAAAATAAATATTTTTACGGAAAAAAACTTGGCCATACATGCTAGTATTAACTTGTAACAGTAAGCAACCAACCATATCAAAGACCAAATCTTCTCTGTTTATTTCTCCCTCTCTTCTTCTTATACTCCCTCTAGACTCCATTTGACTTATTCGCTTTCCTTATTCCAAGTGTTCAACATTGTACTAATCAACTTTTACATTACACCGCAGTTTTCCTTTTTGCATATACCCAATTGGCTGTTTTGCTACTGTGATCTTCTCCCCAAGAAAACCATTGCCCATTTAGTACAGAATTTTTTCTATTGGCTCACTGATCAGTGAGTAGTGATCAACTCACCGCGCGTTACGTTTGACAGAAAATTGGTTACAAAATTGAAAGTTTTCGCCTGTGAAAATTGCCAGTTTGGCATAAATGATGACAAATTACTATCAGCTTGTGAAATCTACTTCCTATGAAGATTCTTTAAAGGCAATTGAGGCTGATATTCAGTATGCCAATTTGCTGTAAGTTCTATATTGGCAGTATATATCTACTTGCATGCCTGTGTAATCTATTTGATTTTTCGTTTCAGTATTCCTTCTTTTAGTGCTCTTCCACTGCTATATGAGGAATTGAGTTTCTGATTAGGGAATCGAACTCCCAAGATAAGCCATGTCGAATTATATTCAATTTTTAAATTAGTTTCATTTTCTGGATTGGGACGAGGGATACTGTTATTAATTAATGCGATTGCTTTTGCTTTTCTTTCCGTTAATTACAAGATAAAACATTTGTTTACTTTCTTTCTCCCCTCTACAATTTCTAAAAGATTGAACTTTTTCAAGTTTCTACTATGTTCTAATTAATTAGTTTGAAAAGTCTGCCTAAAAGGAAAGGGGTTTGCCGTGAAGGTGGACTATAGCTTGCTATGTTTATCTGCATTCACACAAGTAAAGTCGGAAAATGTTCTTGATAACCGGAGATTATAGTAAGGGCCGGATCACAATGTATAAAGTGGATTCACGTGAACCTAATAGCTTTTGCCGAGAGCTTGTATATATAGCAACAAATCCACTAAATATTTGATTGTGAACATGGTTATTATTGTATATTAACTTGAGGTCACCGTAGAACTCATAAATTTCAAGTAACCTTCTTGTTCCTTTCCTTGGATTCTGGAAGTAACCTTCTTTGGCTTCCTAATTGGAATTTCGATTGAGCTTTACATTGTTCATGTGGTCAGTTCATTGTTCAAGGAAAGGAAAATGGAAGAGCAAGTGGAGGAGAAAGTTAACCAGCTGTTTTCTTTCCTTCGTTTGAATCGAGATAAAAATGTGGAGTAACTAAACTTTTGTTACTCTATGGTAGTGAGCCCAAAAGAAAAAGGCTCCTCATTTTTTTTTTCTTTGTCAATGCACACCATGGAATTTCCCTCTTTCTTCCCCTAATTACTAACATAATATAACGTTTATATAGCCGAATTACGGAATGGACTAATGAATTTTTCACCACTGGTGTGTATGCCAGTTCCAGAGATAGCACTATGACTAGCTGAAATTTTGCAATGGCTTCAAATGATTATGTTATATGGTCCGAGAGGTAGTTTTGGTTATTAGTTTTTAATAAGTGCAGCGATTTAAAACTTTATCACAGTTAAAACCTTATGAATTCCTTAAATTGGCAATATTAGAAGTTCTCTCTTTAGTAATTTTTGACATATCAAGTTCACATATAGTTGAAAATTAAATGATGAGACAACACAATGAAAGCGTAATCTGCAATGCAAGAGTTATTGATGGTAAGGAATATTGTTTAACGCACTAAGTAGGTCTCAGAATAGTACTTTTTGCTATCTGTATGAGAGTATGAAAGTCTTTGTATCTGCAATCTTCAATTTTCTTTCTATTGTTTCAGCTGTTCTGGGTTTAAATCGCTGAATTTGCTGTTGATTATTTAGCCAATTTCTAAAATGTGTCGCTGGACAAATTGTTGTTCTGGCTGCAGTCTTAAACAGCAAAAATAACCTTTTTCTCACTCTAAATTACGTGTTCCAGGGCAGCGTCTATTCCAAGGTTCAAGAATGGCACTTGTCTACAAATGAAATTGGTGTACAGTAACTTGGCACCGATACTTTTGTTCTTTCTCCAGTGGACGGATTGCTCATGCACATGCTTACTTCCAAGTTATTTCAATCTCTTCCACATAGTTGTATACAAAGTTTGTTCTCTATTCTCGGGCTGTTAATTTCTTCCCATAGTTCTAGTAGGTTAAGGTTTTTATTATACTAAGATAATATTGTCATATTTTGTTGGAATAAAAGATCGTGATGTCTTTTAGGTTATCCCCAATAGCAAGAAGAAGATTCCTTTAGATGGGAGGAAAGCAAGCATTAGAGAATTCTATGGTATGTACCATTTTTCATTCATCCAGCTTCAAGCCTTCAACTAGCAGGCTAAGAGTAACCCAAAGGATAGAACAGTTTGGTAGTTAAAGAGCTATAGAACTAAATCTTCTTGACATTGTATTCTGATATGGATTGAATTTCAGTTAATGAGTATCTGTTTTCATGCCATTAGTAAATAGAGAAACCTCATAGTAATTAGATTTGGGCGACCTTTTTGATATTTTATTTTGCGTCTCCTAAGTCAACATTTTGTCTCAAACTATATCCTTATATGTGGACACTTATTTCTCTGACAAATAGCAATTTGCAGCGGTTCTATTACCATCTCTCCAGCGCTTACATGATAGCTCATCAGAGCAGGATAGTAGTCAAGACGAACATCAAGTGTCAAAAACGATCGTTGGGAAGAAAGTACAAGAGGAAAAGCATTTCGATGCTGATCTAGAGAAAGAAGATGAATGTGGAATCTGCTTAGAACTGTGCACCAAAATAGTTTTGCCAAACTGCTGTCATGCAATGTGCATTAATTGCTATCGTGACTGGCAAGTGATATTCTTGTCCCTTGTTTTCTTTTTCTGGGCCGCTCATTATTACTTTTTTGTGCCAAACGAATAAGTTGTTTAGTGATCTTCTGAACCCATGATGTCTGTTGCAGGAACTTAAGGTCCGAGTCCTGCCCATTTTGCAGAGGAAACCTCAAAAGAGTGAACTCAGGGGACCTGTGGGTTCTCACGGGCAATAGTGACATTGTTGACCAGGAAACTCTTTCAAATGAGGACATGTTGCGTTTCTATCTTTACATAAACAGACTGCCTAAAGATACTCCAGATGCCCTCTTCTTGGTTTACTATGAATATTTGATATGATTTAAGTTCTGAACTTAGATCTTTGACTAGAAGTTTAACAATGCCGACCAAAACCTGTGGATAGAGTCTGGTGAAGCCTTCTTTTTCCTTAATTCAGCAAAGAAGCTGTTACCTCACTTTCAGCACTCTGAGAAGTACTATTTGATTTGTAAGCATTTCATCTTCTGTTAGTAGAGACACTAAGATACGGCCTATGATATCTTTCAAGAGGCATGTCTTTTGCAATTAAAGAGTCAGACAATTGTAAAAACGTTTATAATGCTCGTGAACAAATCATACCACAGTGAGGCAACATGTTAGCTTGCATTAGACGAGTAACAAGTAAGAAGATGGATTGACCATTATTCAGGCTCTTGCCTCTACAATCTTATATGGCCTTTATATCCATGTTCAACTTTCCCATCTTGTGAGTTGTACTTTGAAAGCTAAATTTCTTAGGTCTCCTCCATGGAAAGGAGATCAGCTTGTAAAATGAGGTCCAAAGATGCCCCAAATAGTCTAGTCTTTTAACATGCTAAAGATCAAAGCAATGGTTTCTTCTGTCAAGTATTTGGATGAAGCTGCTGATCTCTTGGCCCATGTTCTTCTGATTTTTGAAACAGGAAATTACACCCAAGAACTTTGAAAATGGATGGTCTTGATTTTTTAATGCCCGCTTGACCCATGGGCAAACCTTTAAGATCAAAAGTCAAAAGTGTTGCCTATGGGCAAGCAAGGGGCAACATATGTTAAACTTGAAATTTTACCATGGGACAAGCAGGGTGAAACTTTATCTTTTGCTATGCCCGGAGAGAGCACAAATAGCTGTTTTTTAGCACTGCTATTTAAAGAACAGTTGAAGTTTACAAAAAGTTTAAATTTTAGCCGCTTCTTCTGTTAACGAAAAATTATAGTGTTCTTCTTTATAGTTTCTGAAATAAGGAATATAAATGAAGTAGAAAAACTTTCCGAACCCACAAGTTACTTGTGTTTCCTTACCACCCATGTTGGTCCCGTCAGAACCAGGAAGACCTCTGCTGCTTTATCTGTCAGCGTTGGATGGAGCCTTCGGCTGCGTTTTGGGGCAACATGACGAAATTGGGAGGAAAGAGTAGGCGGTATATTATCTGAGCAAGAAGTTCACGCCTTACAAAACCCGGTACTCTTTGTTGGAACCCATCTGTTGTGCTTTGACATGGATAGCCCAGAAGCTGAGACATTATTTCTGTGCATACACTACATATCTCATATCAAGGATGGATCCATTAAAATACATCTTTCAGAAACTCATGCCTACGGGTATATTAGTAAAGTGGCAAATATTTCTGAATGAATTCGACATCATCTATGTAATTCAGAAGGCAGTCAAAGGGCAAGCATTGGCTGATCACTTGACAGAAAATCCCATAGATGGAGAATACGAACCATTGAAGACGTATTTTCCCGACGAAGAGTTTTCATTTATAGGAGAAGACATTATCGAAGCATACGATGGTTGGAGGATGTTCTTCGACAGAGCATCAAACTTCAAGGGAGTGGGCATCAGAGCTGTCTTATTATCAGAAATCGGTCGACGTTACCCGATATCCGCGAAACTCAGGTTCTCTTACACCAATAATGTGGCAGAATATGAAGCCAGCATTTTGAGACTCAGGTTGGCCGTCGACATGAACATTCAGGAGTTGCTAGTAATCGGAGATTCTGATCTATTGGTGCACTGGGTTCTAGGAGAATGGGCTACTAAGAACACCAAAATAGTACCATACTTGCATTATGTACAAGAGTTGATCAAGAGGTTCATAAAGATAGAATTCAAACATGTTCTAAGGATTCATGATGAGTTTACAGATGTATTAGCCACCTTGTATTCCATGATACAACATCCAAACAAGAATTCCATCGATCTTATCCCAATAGGAATTCATAAGAAACCAGCTTATTGTGCTCATGTTGAAGAAGAGTTTGACGGAAATTCGTGGTTCCACGGTATCAAGGAATACTTGGAAAAGGGAGAATATCCAGAGAATGCTACACCCACTCAGAAGTGCACGCTCCGAAGATTGGCCAATCATTTCTTTCAAAGCGGAGGAATTCTGTATAGAAAAACTCCCGACTTGGGATTGTTGTGATGTGTTGATGCTAAGGAGGCATCTAGATTGCTCGAAGAAATACATGCCGGAACTTGCGGATCCCACATGAATGGTTTTGTTTTTGGCCAATAAGATATTAAGAGCATGGTATTTTTGGATGACTATAGAAACAGACTGCATCAAATATGTTCAAAAGTGTCACCAATGCTAGATACATGCTGATATAATACGAGTACCGTCCAATGAACTCAATGCAACAAGTTCGCCCATGCCTTTCTCTGCTTGGGGCATGGATGTCATTGGACAAATCAAACCAGCTGCTTCAAACGGACGTAGGTTCATTTTGGTGGCTATAGACTACTTCACAGAATGGGTTGAAGCCACATCCTATAAGGATGTAACTAAGAAGGTCGTAGTAGATTTTGTTAGGGACCGCATTGTTTGTCAATATGGAGTACTTGAGTCAATCATTACTGACAACGCCGCCAATCTTAACAGTGACCTGATGAAAGCTATGTGTGAAACATTCAAGATCAAGCATCGGAACTGTACAACATACATGCCGCAAATGAATGGAGCCATAGAGGCTGCCAACAAGAACATCAAGAAGATATTAAGGAAAATGGTGGACAACTACAAGCAATGGCACGAAAAACTACCGTTTTCTTTGCTCGGGTATCGCACCATTGTTCGCACATCCACTGCGGCAACCCCCTACCTATTGGTATATGGTACCGAGGCCGTTATCCATGCCGAAGTGGAAATTCCTTCCTTAAGGATCATACAAGAGGCCAAGCTCACGACGCGGAATGGGTACCGAACCAGTATGGACAACTAGCTCTCGTTGATGGTAAAATAATGAACTCAGTGTGTCACGGTCAAATCTACTAGAACAAAATGGCAAGCGCTTTCAATAAAAAGGTTAGGTCAAGGCAATTCACACCGGGGCAATTGGTGCTGAAATGAATCTTCCCACATCAGGATGAAGCAAAAGGGAAGTTCTCACCCAACTGTCAAAGGCCCTTATATGGTTCACCGAGTACTAACAGGAGGAGCCCTTATACTTGCAGAGATGGATGGAGAGGTATGGCCAAAACCTATCAATTCAAACGCAGTCAAGAGATACTATGTTTAAAGCTATGTTTGCACTTTCTATTTGATGTAACTTGAACTACGCTTGATCTGATTTCCGTTTAAGTGGGGATACATAGGCAGCCCTGTGGGTTCGGTCACATCATAATAAAATCTTCATTCCTTCCTATGGTCAAAAACTGGGGCAAGATCTCGAGTTTTCCCGATCTCATCATGTTTAGAATCGCTAAGCAATGTATTGCCAGAAGTATGCATTTAAACTGGGGCAGAATTTTGAGGAGGATCCTCAAAGTTCCGAGTTAAGAAGGTTGCAATGTTTCAAAAGCGTGTCACAGTCGCCAATTCGACAAAATTATTTGCTCCCATGCATTATCACATATTCCTTTTGTATAGACGATTTATCATAAATGCATGTTTTTTGAAAAATTTTATTTTTCTATAGTATCCAGACGCTACTCAGGGTGACTCAAACAGGACCTCAAGACAAGAGCAAAGGCAAAGCAAGGAATCGAGAGCACAAACCGACCTCCCCCCTCTCCAAAACACACGATTTTTCTTTGGATGCAGGCACAATGGACATAACGAGAACGTCCGCGAATATATACTTTCAACAAGATCACTATCTTCACTCTGACAGAAGTCGCCAAACACAAACGTGTCAAGCTAAGAAATACTTTGCCCTATCGCATTTAATCATTGCTCCTCTTACATAGGCTAAGCATTGCCCTCATCATTGCATAAGGATAAGCATTGCCTTTCCTTGCATTAGACTAAGCATTGTCTCTATTCTTGGCATGAGGCTAAGCACTATCTCCATTATTGCATAAGGCTAAGCACTGACTTTCCTTGCATGAGACTAAGCATTGTCTCCATTCCTCACATGAGGCTAAGCACTGACTCGATTATTGCATAAGGCTAAGCACTGCCTTTCTTTGCCTGATACTAAGCATTGTCCTACTCCGTGCATAGGGCTAAACACTTCCCTTACCTTGCATGAGGCTAAGCATTG
Organism: Nicotiana obtusifolia; assembly: GCA_002018475.1. Lineage (NCBI taxonomy): Eukaryota > Viridiplantae > Streptophyta > Magnoliopsida > Solanales > Solanaceae > Nicotiana > Nicotiana obtusifolia. The sequence goes on from MCJB01031595.1 coordinate 59,810, forward strand.
CCTCTATTATTGCATAAGGCTAAGCACTACCTTTCCTTACATAAGACTAAGCACCGTCTCCGTTCTCTTTATGAGGCTAAGAACTGCCTCACCATTGCATAAGGATAAGCACTGCCTTTCCTTGCATGAGATTGAGCATTGTCTCCATTCTTCGCATCGGGATAATCACAGCCCTCATCTCATACAAGACTAAGCCTTGTCTTACCTCGTTCTCGCATGTGACAAAGCATCACCTGTTTCCTCTATCAAATTATCGTTATTACCACATACTTACATTTCATGCGCTGAAACATCGCCACATTGTTAGAAGGCGTCATAGTCCGAAGGCGTCATCCTCATAGCCTGAAGACACCATGCCATGGCCTGAGGATCTCTCAAAATTGCATATCATTATTCAAAGGCGTCATAGTTGGGAGGCACTATCCTTATGGCTCGAGGACACCATTTCATGGCCTGCGAATCCCTTATCATATGGTTCATGTCCTAGGACGTCATAGTCTAAGGACATCAACCTCATCGTCCAATGACAACTCTCATGGTCCAAAGGGAGTTTGCATCATGTTTAAATTTTCCCAATAACCCATATATATTCGTGTTCATCATGTTTTAGGTTTTGCAGGTAACTCAGGAGGTAACCGTTCTACAAAAAGGAGCAATTCTCGCTCCGGTTCCCGTTCATAACGTTCATATCCTTCAATCACCTCAAACGTAACCGATATTAGTAATTGATTACCCTTTTTTCTATAACCGTTCAAATATCTGCCTTATACATTCGCAACGATCAAATTTGCATTCATAGCTCCACCTGAAATCATCAGTTGATCACAACAATATCGCATCCAAAATATCCTTTTCGAAACATGCAACCACTCCTATATCAATTCCATCAATTTCATTCATCGTTGGATCCAGAACTACACGCGACCTGATTTCCGTAACACCAGGGATATGTAGGCAACTCAAAAATTAGGGTTCGGCCCCTATTTTTCCAAAACATACCATTCTTCACTCACTTTGGAAAAAATTGGTCATCATTTTCTTTATTTGACAACTCTTTCATCATTCCCGGGTAAAGAGGGGCAGCTGTTGATGCTCAATTTACCCTCATGTTTTTATAAATGTCATGTATACTTTCAAAATATCATTTCTTGCATTATTACCTAATTTATAGGATTCATATAAGAATCTTCTTTAATTTTCTATAATTTTTAAAGCATAGAATTGATTTTCTCATATTTAATTATTTAAATATTTATTAAATATCCCTTCAAATTATTTTGAGATTATTTAATCATCCAAATTCATTATTTATACCCACACGCGTGTTTTATAACCTATTACGTCATTTCATATAATTACATTTTGTATTTTTGAGCTATTTACACATTATTTTTGCAATAATACCCTATACTTTACAATTAATTACATCTTGTCATTTTATTCAAGTTCAAAATAATTTTCTATATTTTTATAACCTTCATCTATTATTTTAACATATTAAGTTTCATAAGTAATATTTTTATATTTATTTAGCTATTTTATTAATTTTTTTTTATTTCTCGTATTTATAATCCAGCCCAATACAAGGCTAATTTCGGACCAAAGCTTAGCCCAATTCCCCCAAGCCAAAACCAAACGACTCTTTACTCGTTTTTTAAATGACCTGCCCCGTTCATCTTTTAAATTCTGGCCGTTGATCTTGAGAGATCAACGACCCTCGCTCACCCAAGCCTTTTTAATTAACCAAAACCCGGAAACCCTACCTCATTTCCCACTTATCAGCCGCCCCCAACTCTCCTCTTCTCTCTTTTGAAGAACCCTATCCGCCTCTCCCTTAAGCCCCTCTCCTAATCCCATTGATAATGGGATTTCACCATCATTTGCTTACCATATCTATGCTCCTCCGCTACTGGTCACACGTTTATGGTATTACTTAGGTATTTGTCCAATTTTGGCAAATACCATCTCTATACCGGACTGGAATCAACCTCAATCTTGGAGATTTGGATAATATTTCATCCATATACATGGATAAAGGCCTGATTCTTCATACCAGTTGGCCGATTTGAGTATTAAACCCTAACCAGGGTTTGGAGTTTGATTTCTTTCCTTTTCGGTTACTTTACTGATTGCATGCAATATTTTACTCTTTTATTCGTGTTTACTTGATTTCTTTCCTTATTTACTTGCTTGATTCAACACTATATAAACTCCCTCCCTAATTTCCCCTGAGGACAGACTTTGAATCACTGAGAACAATTACTAATACTCTCTTATTCTTATTCATCTTATACTACTCTGAGGCTCAATTTCTTGCCTGGCTGAAAGCGAAGGCCATCGGAATTCAATTATCGAACCTTTTTTAGTGTCAGCACTGCCCGGGGTTCATTCGAAACCCTTGGAAGTTCTGACGCACTGAGATTCCTGGGTTCTACTATTCGTTTCGCTATTTGACATTGGAGTATTACTGAAATTATTCTTCGTATTTACTTGTTCCTTAATCTGTAACTGGTAGGTACCTATAGCCTTTGCAATTCCGTTCCTTTTAGTTTGAGTTCCTATTCTGCATATCTATGTCTTTGAGATTTTGTGAATCAACATACTATTGTATGTTCTGAAGTTCTTCTGAGGCTCTATGCTTTCTAGTAATAGAATTTGCCCATTTGTTGTCCTGATTCTGTTTTCTTAAGTCTGTTTACTCTAATGTGTAATGCCTATTATTGTTGCTTGCTCTGGGTTTGGCTTCTTAGTTTGTTCTATACTCTAGTGATGAGACGAGTCATGTTCTAATTCTTGTTGAGTCATTCATGTATAGCTTAATGTTTCACTAGAGTTAACTCCTGATCATGTTTCTCGCCTAAACCTGCTTTCCTTACTACTTGTAAACTAATGCATGTTCCCTGCTCCATCTTATAACTTTGTAATAATCAATACATATGTGCCAAACCTTGTTAAGTCATTCCTGTCTAACCTGTTGAGTTCATGATGTTGTACTAGTTAGCTAAGACATGTCTCCATGCTATTTAAGTTCAAATGTATGCTCGGACTTATGCAATCCTGTGCTCTTCAACACTGTATGAGACCTCAGGAAACCTCATAACTAGTCTCTCCTCTCACATATGGTCGACTGTATCAGGTTTAATAATAGCCTATCTTGCTTCTGAGAATCGACATGTTCCTTATATCATGATTAATGTTCAGCATGCTAGGGTCTTTCCCATGTTCCATTAAGCAATTGCTTGAACGTGAGCTGGTTCTGTTACTTTGTTCCTTGGGGTTTTCATGATGAACATTTTCATATGTTGACTATGCTTTGTTTGCCTCTAGCTTGAATCCGTTAGACCTTCATCTAAGGTTCTCTAAGTTGACTCTGAATCATGCTTCATTATTGAAACTTTTTGGAATGGTTTACTATCCTACATAGTCAATTAGGTCACTCTTAAACTTTGTCGCTAGAACTACAAGCACAAAATTGCCTTGTGTGCTTCACAATCTAGCGTGATCATGTTTATATGTCTTGGCTAGAGGTGTTGTTAGCCACAACTCTGAGAACTAAGTGTTTAAGTTGTTTAGTTAATTCTATGAACATTTTGTCACCTGTATGGCTGAATTGAGTCAGTTTATTTGTTAGGCCTATTGTTGGGCCATACATGCTGGGTTTGAGTATGGAACTCAGGTTTCTATGGTAATCGGTGTATGGATTTGCTGTTGCGCGAAAATTAAGACCATTAAAGGCCTGGGGACATCCCTGGGTTGTTCTGCATTGGGCCTGTGTTTGTTCTATTGGGTTTTTGGTTGTTTCATTATGTAATCAGTCATATTTAGGTTTATACTATGTCATTTGGACCTGTAATAATTTGTAATAACGAAAAATGGGGAGATTAATAAAAGGGGGCTGGGGCATTCTAATATTCGCATGAAAGGGTAGAAAACATGTCTATAGGGTTTACATGATTTATGTGCTACTTTGTTTAAACTTGCTTTATTTCTACATATCAGTAGAAAACATGGCTATAGAAATCACGCACATCTCACTTGCACATTGTCCAAACACGTTAGCTCAATTATTTACCATACTCGATTCTATGTTACTAATGTGCATTTAGACAGCATGCCTATAGGATGTAAAACATATGTTTTTTGTCAACCTAGATATCGTGCCTATAAGACTTCAAATAGTCAATTGGATTTAGTGCTTCCATTACTTATAGCGTACTGCCCATCTAGATGTCATAGTTATAGGACATCAATCTTTTAATCAACTACTCCTGTTGTTTTCATTAAACTATCTCGCCTAGATGACATGCCTATAAGAGTACAGTGTTATAATATCAAGTCTGATTGTCAATGGTTAGAAATCCTGACTATAGGATATTGTAACTCGCTTAAAGATTGTTTATGAGATCAACATTGTTAATACTATACTTTCAAGGTTGTTTCATTGCTTAAATTATCAACTATTAGAAATCATGCCTCTACGATACTGTCACCTTCTTGAGACACGCATCTATAAAATCAGCACTGGTAACTTATAATTCTGGGATTGTTTCATTGCGCAAGCAAATTAGAAATCATGCTCATAGGACTTAATGACTCAAATACGTCTTAATCCTGAAATTGTCTATCGTGTAGCCTGGAACTTGATTGCGTGCTTTATTGTTACGTGTGGAGGCTAACATGAGCCACTCTTTGCTATTATGTGCAGTCCTACTTGTTTTGAATACGCGATTAGTTTTATCATTTTGAGCAACCTCGGTAAAGTCTAGAACTGTCCAAATAGAGGTTTAAAGCCTCCTGGACCACAGGTATGGGACGAGTAGTGCACGCATAGGGTACGGTTTAGAATTGAATTAGAGCGCCTTTAAGTAACAACTTTAACATAGTAATTGGGTAGCAGGAGATGATAGTCTGTGTCCCTGAATAATATCAGCAACCCCTACCTTAAGGGAGTTGCGAAGTATGATTTATGTTGCACGGTGGTGATCCTTTAGGCTAAAAAAACATCCCCCTCTTCTTTATACTTGTTATTTACACTTAGTCATTTAATATAGACCAATGTAGTTGTATCCTTGTAATCATTAAAGATTTGTACTGATTCTCATGTGTTATGATAAGACTCTTCGACTTCTATATTTTCCTTCGTTTATTTGATCACCTAGCCTAATCACATAATCCACATAGTTTAAAATTCGGCCGTGACACACAGTTGTGGACCTCGAAGAGTGCGTAACACCTTTTCTTTAAGGTAATTTGAGTCCTTACATCTTTGGTGACCCGGACTAGTCAAACAAAGTTATTTACAAATAGGTGACCTAACGCACCTTAAAAAATCGTTAGGTGGCGACTCTTCTCTTTTAATACCTCCCTTTAAAAGAGTTTTCACACATCAAAGACCGTTTTTGCGAGAAAATGGGGCGCGATAGTATCAAATTAATTGTGACTAGATTCGAGGCATTCGGAGGCCGATTCGCGAGACAAGGGCATGTTGGAGTAGGGATTTGCACTGATTGAGGTAAGTAACAGTTCTAAATTTTATTTTGAGGGTATGACACCCTGCATTATGTGTCAGGTGATTGGATTTTGAGGTGACGCACATGCTAGGTGACGGGCATGTGGGCTAATTCGATGGAATCGTATAGTTGAATAATCTAATGTTATCCGTGTATTCTCCATGTGTTATAAAAATTGAACTGCAAATCATGTTTAGGCTATGTGTTGGTATAATAGGGACCCACAAATGTCGTGTTACATGTTGAATTATCTGTTAAATTTCTATTTTGTACTTAGTCACAGTTTTACTGCATTTTTATATCTCAGTCTCTATTGTTCTTTATTGACACATTATATTATTGATGTTTGGGCTGATTATCATGATTATTGAGAGCCCGAGAGACTGGAGAGATTGATGACTAAGTGAGGATTGTGAGGATATTTAAGGGAGCGGGCTACATGCCGCAGCATATTTTATTGATTTATGCCACGATTGGCTTGTTATAGTGTTTGGGCTGAAGGAGCCCCTTCGGAGTCTGTACATCCCTAGTGAGCGCATGTACCTACTGAGTGCGAGTGTCGAGCGCGAGTGATGAGTGTCTAAGAGAAATGGTCGTTTATGAGGAATGAGTGGTTGTGAGGTTAGAGTGAATGGGAGGACTGAGTGAGTTACTCTGAATATGTGCACTTTATTTCATTACTCTTGTGCTTCAGCTGGTATATATCACTGTCATGAAATTTCTGAAAGATTATATATCCTGTTTATTGACCTTTATACGAATTAACTGTTTTGGTTTTAAATATCAAATTTGGAAGCATGCCTATTTCTCCGTATTATATTGTGTGTAAAGTGAACTGTACCGTGAAGCTCGTCACTACTTTCAGTCCAATAGTTAGTCTTGTTACTTACTAAGTTGGTTATACTCACACTATACCCTGCAACTCGTGTGCAGATCCAGGTGCTTCTGGACACGGCGGTTGCTAGATTTTGGAGATTTATCTGTTGGAGACTATCGAGATAGCTGCTTTGGTGTCCGCAAACCTTGACTCTCTCTTTCCTTTCAGTTATTTGTACTGTTCTATATTTTCATACAGTGTTTTTATTAGTCAAACTGTGTGATCATTTAGATGCTCATGTACTTAGTGATACCGGATTTTGGGAGTGTATTGTATAGAGATTGTATTTTATATCAGAAAATTTGGGATTTTACTCTTAAATTTATTTATTATTTTTTCAAACTTAAAGGAATTGGTGATTTATTTAGGTTGTCGGCTTGCATAGTATTAAGATAGGCGCCATCACAACAGGTGTGATTTTGGGTCGTGACAAAACCTCATAGTGATATAATATGTATCTGCAATACCTTGATTACTATAGTCACGGAGTCACACTATGGTTCAAAATGCCACCACAAGATGGTTAGACGGTCAATCTTTTAATGTGATTTTCGAAATTTGGTGTACATTTCCTCTTCTTTTTATTTATAAACTTCCTTCCACAGATTTTGCGTTGCTCCATATTTCCAATCCATTTAGTGGTCTGAGCCAATATGATATTTTCCTCGTGAAAGTCGGGATTGGTGATTTAGTTCTGCTTCTTTAACCTAATACATCATAGAGAACATGAGGTAATATTTCACAAGTTGAAAATGTTGCAGGTACGTTTGATAGAATATTATGTTGAAGGTTCGCAGTGCTTTGTCTACGAATACATTGAAAATGGGAACCTAAAGCAACACTTGCGTGGTTTAGGTAAGTTTCAGTTCTTCTCATTGGAAAAAAAAATTCATATCTAATCGAATTCTCGAATCTCTCACTGTTCCATATCCAATCATGTACTTCTCGTTTCCGGGTAGGACACCGTTGCCATGGTCTACCATGGTGCAAACTGCTGTAGATGCAGCTAGAGGCTTAACCAGTATAATCTCTGCTTTTTTGTATCTTCGGATCTGTCCCAGGTAAATTGGTTGTCAGATACGTGTTTTGTCTTATTTTTAGTTTTCTTCTCGGTCTTTTGTTTCTTCTGCATTACCTTAATAATTATTCCCCTACTATTGGTGTCATTGGTTTCTTGCCATTTTTCGCTTTGTTAGCTTTTAAATATAGATTTTTTATCTTCAATATTTTCCTTGCAGCTCTTTCGCCGTCATGGCATGTCACTTTATTTAAGCTCATTTCAGTAAGTAACATATGAAGTAAAAATTACTACAAGTTCTTTGGTATCAGAGTCTCCATGCAAGAAAGTCTTAGTACATCTGACTAGGCTTAGAGTAATCCAACAATTATTCATATTCGTTAACATGTTACATTCAGATTCGGTCTTATATTTTATCACACGAGTTTAATGATAGTTACTACTTGATTGAGAATTATCAGATTTAGTATTTTTCAATTTCATTTTGGTATTATTCACTATTATTGAGATTTAGAAAGTGCTTTTTGGATGACTGTGGTTATTATGTGCAGCTGAATCTGGTACAATGCAAGATGTAATACTTATAAGACGATAATGGACGTAAATATCCTGATTCGTCTGAAGAATTATAACTGTATCTTCTGGGCACTACCATCGTGACGTAGTCGAAGCCATCATAAGGCAAACTAAACGCTTACAGCCCCCCACTATCATAAATGTCAATCACACAATTACTGATTTTGCTGAGGTGGTTGCTTCTAAGTTACCAGGTTGCAGCATTCCTAGCTGCTATCGAAGCAGGAACTGTAATGGTACAACTTCTCCACATAATTATTTCTATTTTAGTTCATACACAACATAATACAAAATAGCTCAGCACTATGAATACAAACTACGTAACCTCAAATACTGCTTCATTAAGAGTTAACAAGTTCCTTTGTATTTCATCATCAAGAAAAAGTTTTCTACTACAGGTTGAAATTGGAAACTATGACTCATTCTATGACGTGAGATTGGTCTTCCATCTTGAGCAGCTATCAAGAATTATTTTACAATGAATACAACTATAATGTATAGTTAACAAAAAACACTTTAAGATTTAACTATAGTTTAAACTGTGAAAAAGCTTTAATATTTTGATCAAATTAACTTCAATTAATTCTGCAAACGTGTGTTTTGTTCTTAAGATTTGATGTCAATCTTTTGTAGTATAAACTTTGACAAAAGGTGGTTAGGTCGAAGCCAATGAGGCATTCATCGGTGTACCCCTTCTTATGAGAGAATTTTTTTTCCACCTGGAAAGTAGAAGATGCATGATAATTTCCAGAGAATAGTTGTGAAACTTATCTCCTTTTTTAAGAATATTTGATTTAAATTTTTTCGCTTGCCTCTATATGTTCCGTTTGATTCATATGTAAGTTTATCACTTTTAGTAATATGTTCTATCCGACAGCTACAGAATACCTATTAAAGTTAAGGAGCTATAATTTCTATTTGATCATATCAGTCTCCTTATTGTAGTTGTTACAAATACAATATTCCGATTATATATATAGGTTTCATTTCAGGGAAAATTTCTGCGAGGTAACATGCGAAGTTGCCAAGGTGAATATGCCTACTCGAAAAATGATGAGGATGAAAAGGATGACAGCAATCATTGAATCATCTGTTGTGTGCAAGGTATAATTCATGATTCACTTTCATTTGCAATTTACAGTCTCTCTGTTATGAATGTCTGTCGTACCTAATTTATCTACATGGCACACACTACAAGCTGTTGGAGGCCACCTTAGTTGATGCAACAGTAGCAATATGTTTGATAATTTTGGTTCAATGTGATGGGGTCTTGAAAAGCTGATTGCAATAGGGAAAGACAATATACGCTTCCTTGGAAATGTGGTGCAACAGAAAAAGCACGAAATTTGAAAGAATATGTCAAGTTGTGTGACCAACTCATTTGAGGCTGTGACTGGATCTGTAGATTGAGACATCTAGACACCTTTAAGAGTACTCTTTCTTTTTGGTAAACAATGGCATTTCTAAACTGCTTCTTTCTGCCTTTTTGTTGGTATTTACTACAGTAAATATTCAATTTTGGGGGTTTTAAGAGATGGGTGAGAATGTATAATCAGTCAATGTGCTGCTTCTGCCGTCTAATTTTATAAACAAGAAAAATCATCTGATTTTCCTCTTCAAAATGATAAAAGAATTATATTTGATGAAGTACTTACAAGTGATTAGAGAAGTCTATGACACCTAATGCAATTTTAATTATTCATTATTGATAAACTATCTATAAATTCGCATCCTAGTTTTTTTCCTTCAGTTGTCTTGCTATAGGAAATGGCATAATAGCTGGTTTGGTTTGTTGAGTAAAGCACGAGTAATGAAGCCCCCTAGCCAACCCACATCTACCGCAGCGCGCGCACACACATAGAGAGAACTTTAGAAAGTTAATTTTTCTTCCTTAATAAGCAAGCAATTGGATGAGTTCTGAATCTTCTGATATCACTTACTCTTTTATGTTCCTTCTTTTTTGTGGAAAATTTACCTTTTCTATTCTTAGCTTTACCCGACTTGCATCTCACTGGTTACATATTTCTGTTGTAAAGATCTTATTATTCCCCATCCTTGCAAACATGGGCGGCTCTGTGAGGCCGTCGCCTTAGGCCTCCAAATTTATTTTAAATTCTTATTATTACTATATATTACATAAATTATATAAATAATTAGTATAAAATAAGTGTTATAGTTTATTTTTTTTGTTATTTGATTGGGGTTATTATATATCAATTGTCACGACGTAAAATTTATTATAGGTCATGATGGCGCCTAACTCCGCCGTTAGGCAAGCTAATGGTGATTGATCAACTTAATTACTCATTTTTATTACTTTTGAAATCATAATTTTCATTAATTAAATAGTTTAAAATAGAATTTACAGGGTAAAATGATAAGATTTACGTGAACTACAATAATGAACAACCAGTAGGAACTCCCAAAATTCAGTGTTACAAGTTTATGAGCCTTTATTATAGGTCATGATGGTGCCTAACTCCGCCGTTAGGCAAGCTAATGGTGATTGATCAACTTAATTACTCATTTTTATTACTTTTGAAATCATAATTTCCATTAATTAAATAGTTTAAAATAGAATTTACAGGGTAAAATGATAAGATTTACGTGAACTACAATAATGAACAACCAGTAGGAACTCCCAAAATTCGGTGTTACAAGTTTATGAGCCTTTACTAAGGAATACAATAATAATATTGTCTAGAATGTAAATGAGACAGGATAAAATAAATAGTACGATGGTGACTTTATAGACTGCAATGTAGTACGGCCTGGAATGTAGTTCACATAAAGTCTCTTCAGCAGTTGCGCCCACGCACCAAGATAATCACCAAATGAACCTGTCATATCCTGCACAGTTAGTGCAGAAGTGCAGCATGAGTACGTAAATCAACGCGTACCCAGTAAGTATCTAGCCTAACCTTGGAGAAGTAGTGAGGAGGGGTCGACATCGACACTTACTAGAGGTCCAATAAAGCAATATGATAAATCATAAGCAGATATGAAGCAAATCAATAATAATGGGGTAAAACTGTAAGTTACATAACCTTCCAAAAATTTTCTTTTAAATATATAGATTCCTCGGTCTCGTATTCTATCTCAATAATTCAGATGTATCGAGTACCAGTATCGAACGGATAAAGAAATACCATATACATTGCCCGAGCATCAATGGGAGGACAATCTCGTGAATATTCGGTTCGCTAGCGATATAACGCACGATTATGCCGAGGTCATTCGGTCCGATCCAGAATAATGTGTACACTGCCGAGGGTCGAGCGTCATGAACCATAGATGCATCTATTATACTGTTGAGGTGTTTGGCCCGCTCCACAAGAAAGTAAGAAAATTATCGATTTACGAGACACGTGCTTACAATACAGTACATTGGCACAATAATAAATATACCTTTTTACATTTATCAAATATCTTGGCAACAACTCAAGGTGGTAAAGCTCGACATAATATATTTATATGTTTCTAAATCAATTTCAGTTAAAATTTCAATTAATTAAGCTAGCAAAATGAGTCCAAACAATTCAAATATTACATGATGAAGTCCTAAGTCTCCCGGACATAAACATGATTTAGCTACGTGCTGACTCTCGTCAACTCGTGCGTACGTAGCACCCACAACTAGTTGCACATAACAATAAATATCACCTTGGAGTAGTTTCCCCCTGACAAGGTTAGACAGGGGACTTACCTTGCTCCCAAGTTCCATAACCGGCTCCAACGCCTCACTAACACTTCAGTTCAAGCCAAACTATCTGAAACTAGTCAAATAAATGTGCAATTCAATCAAAATATACTCCAATGCTTATAATTAATTAATTGACAACAATTTCCAGCTCCGCTCTAAAAGTCAATAAAGTCAACCCTCGGGCCCACTGCCTGGATTCCGAAAATTTTTGAAAATAAACTTTACCCATAACACCAAGAACTCAAATATATAATTTTATCCAAATTCCATTTCCAATTTTGTGGTCAAAATTCAAATATACCAATTTCTAGATTTTCTACCAAAATCCCAAATTTCTACTAATTTTCATATTCAAATCCACATATAAACCAAGTTTTTAACTCACAATATGTGGGAATTACTTACCTTGACATAGATGATGAAAATCTTCCCTCCAAGAGCTCCAAAAATTGCTCAACCAAATGAAAATGGGAGAGAAATGGGCTAAGTCTCGGATTAAAAATTTCCCACTGCCCAGCAACCTTCGCATCTGCGGTCAATTAGCCGCTTTAGCGGCTCAGCACCTGCGGAAAATCCATCGCAGGCGCGGCTCCAACTCAACCCAGCAGCCCTCGCTTCTGCGACCCAAGTAGCGCATATGCGCTTCCGCTTGCCTCATGCGCTTCTGCGCTCGCGCACCTGTGATCATGTCCGCTTCTGAGACCTAGGCCTTCTTGGCCAACCTCCGCTTCTGGGACATCTTCTCCGCATCTGTGGCTTCGCAGGTGCAGAAATTTCTTCGCATCTGCGCTCCCAGACTTCCTCCATGAAAATCGCACCTGTGATGGACACTTCGCACCAGCGTGACAGCACCTGCGGCCACTCTTTCTGCAAGTGCAATGGCATCAGACTTCAGCAATATCAATAGGTCCTCAACTCCAAGTTTCAATCCGTTTTCAATCCATTCTAACCCCAGGCCCCCAAGACCCCATCCAAACGTACCAATACAACCCAAAACATAATACGGACTTAGTCGAAGCCTCGAATAACACCCAACAACATTAAATCTACGAATCAACAATTGAAACTTTTCTTTAAACTTTTAAACTTCAACGAACGTGTCCGAATCATATCAAAACATTCCAGAATGACTCCAAACTTTGCGCACAAGTAAAACTCACAATACGAACCTATTCCAAGGCTCGGAATACCAAACGGACTTCGATAACACCAAAGTCCACTTCAATTCAAACTTAAGAAATTCTTAAAACCTTCAAAATGCCAACTTCCACAATAAGCACTGAAATACTCCTCGGCCACCCGATACTCAACTCGAACATACATCCAAGTCAGAAATCATCATACGAACCTACTGGAACCTTCAAATCACGGTTCTGAGGTCGTCTACTCAAAAGTCAAACCTTAGTCAATTCCTCCAACTCAAAGCTCCCGAAATTAGAATTTTCTTTCCAAATCAACTTCGAACTTTTCAAAATTCAATTCCAACCACACGCACAAGTCATAATAGCTGAGGTGAAGCTACTCAAGACCTCAATCGGTCGAACGATGCGCTAGAGCTCAAAACGACCGATCGGGTTGTTACTTCAATAAATTCATAAATTATGATAATTTTTTTTACTAATTAATTATTATATTTGCTTCAGTCTTTAATTTTAATTTTATCCTTTTTATATAGGAATTAAGATATATATATCGACAACATAATGAATTTTTTTTTTTACAATGTTATCTCAAACTGCATGAACACAAAAGTATTCATGCACCGGTTTTCTGTTAGCGTAATTCAACATATTATATTAGGTTATTTATAATTTATTTTAGATATTCAATAAAAAGTGCTACTAATTAAAAGAATAAACTATAATTATAGTTTAAATTGATCATAAGGAGTAAATATTTTTGACATTGTTAATGCTCAAAACTTAAGCTATTACGTTATGTACATTTATTTCTTCTTCTTTTTTATTTGTGATGATAGCCAAATCAAAATTTGTGGACCTCAACATCCGGTAGTCTACCACTTTATTTTTTGTGCTCTTTTTCCTTTTTTTTTTGTTTTGGAAATTTACTTATTTTTATCTTAAATGATTAATTTATTGTTTAAAAAATAAATTTTGTTGTTAGTATAAGTATTTTATAAAATAAATTTAAAGGCTTCTCGAGCCGCTTCTGCTTGCAAATATGTATATAATATGTTTATTTGTTACAACTGGACGGTGAAGCTTAACTCATTGCCGAAGGACTCTATTACATGTAACTTTTCTTTAGGAGTATCTAATTGTTTACATGGCATAAAACTGTTTTCTCTTTTAGCTTTCGAATGGAATCTGTTATTTTCTATGTGATTATAATTTTTTTTATGTGTTTATCTTTGGCTACGGATAATAATTAAATTTCTACGTGGTTTTAAGGATAGATGATTTGGTTTGATACAAATAAAGAATGAATGAAAATAAAGACTAAATTCAATGAATAAGACAAGAAAGAAAGCAAACCACCAATATAGAGTAGCTCTACTGTGGTAGAATTCTCTAAAATATAGAGCAGATAGATTGAGAAAATAAATAGACTGTAGTTTTTTGTATACTGATCGTTTGTTGTATATATCCCTTTTTACAATTGTGCTGCCCCTTTATATAGGGAGGGGAACGAGCTTTATATAAGGTAAAAAACCTATTCACAAGGTAAAAATATCCTTAGAATTAATGGCTTCAACGTCTTTATTTATTTCTGCCGTGATTCCCGCCGAGATATTTACGTATCACGGGATTTTTGGTCCTTCAGTTACGCAAATCTGATGATTTTGCCCTAGGGTGTTTTACGCTAATCGACCTCAACGATCTCAACTCGGGCGCCTTGACTTCGAGCTCGGTTCCGATGGCATCCGGTCTTGGCCTTCACCTCTCGATGTCTCGATCTCGGCCTATCGAGCAGTGACTCCAGTCGACGCCGGTCGTACGAGTTCGAAACCGATATTCCCTATGCAAGTTATCGAATTCGACCCCATACAGATAGTCCCCTCGTTTTTTGGAGAGTAATGACAAAAAACTATTTGAGCCGCCGCTTTTAAGATTAGGTTAAATGGAGGCATACTTATGGCGCGCGACACGAAATTTGGGGCGTCACATCAAAAAACGCAAAACGTCATATTGATGAATGACGGCAGCATGATGACGCACGCGGCATGTATCAAAAAGTCTTTTCATAGACCAACTGAAGACAAAACTCTGCAACGCCTGCAAACGCTAATTAATGTTTCATCATTTTCGGACTCGAACTGCCACCTTTAAGAGGGTATAAATAGCCCTCTTGTCCTTCAGTTTCAAAGTTTGCGTTGTTTGAGCATTATATTCTTCAAGTTCTCTAAGTTTGTTCTCAAGTGATTTCCCCCTTTATTCTCGCCTCACACTTGCATCTACTTGCTTCTCTAACTCTTAATTTCCAATGGCAAAGACATCCAAATCTGTTCCCCAAAAACAAACCCCCTCTTCTTCTCAACCCGTTGAAGAAACTGAGCATGTCGTTGTTTAGGAGACTTCGACCGAGCCTCCTCTAAAAGCATTCGTACCGGTTGGATGTTCAACCGGTTCCGATTTTAAGGTAGAGAAGGCTTCTTCTGTACCGAGCCGGGGTGAACCGGTCACTAGATATATTAGTTCGATCATGAACAGAGTCATCGATAGGGTGAATGAGGAATGCAACTGGGTTGGTAAGGACGTGGTGGTTCCCTCACCGGAAGAGGCGATTACCACCCACGTTGAGGGCTACTTGAGTGTTTACACTTACCCCTTCACGTTGGGTCCTTTGGACCCCATCATCATCGCCTTTTGCAAAAGGTGCGATGTAACGCTGGGTCAGATTCACCCCTCCATTTGGAGAATAGTCCTTTTTTTCCGCTTTTTTGTGAGCAAGATCAATGGGCACCCATTTACCCTCGATCATCTCCTGCGACTATACAGTCCCCGAATCTTCCGAGGGGGACTAATAAAACTCGCTCGCCGGGCTAGCAAAGCCCCCTTTTCGAGCATCGACGATGATAAGGATCGAGGCTGGATGAGCCGATTTGTTCAAATAAAGACATCGGACCTGATCCCTGCTGAAGACATGTCGTTCCCTGAAAAGTGGAACATGAACCGTAAGTGTTATCTTCCTATTTCAATTCATTTGGTGTCTTTCCTTTGTTATCTCACTAACATATCTCGCATGGTGTAGCTGTTTCTCGAATGACGGCTGCGATGCAGCACTTGAAAGAATGGGTCGAGAAGGTGGTGTCTCAAAGGACCTATTCAGAGCATGCCTGGCGCGAGATATTGAGGGCCTATGGGAGGCCAAAAATCATGGTGAGACCGATGATATTTATATTCCGCGTCTTGTGTTATCGATGATGCTGCTAACCTATAACTTACTTCGTTCTTCCTTTGCAAGTCTATCGAAGGACGTTGAATTGAGGCCAGCGTCCCCTGGTAGAGATATTCCCTGCCATCCCCCTGCATCGGGGCAAGAGGGGGAGAAAAAGATGAAAGAAGTCCTCGGTTCTTCTGGGCCCGAGAGGAAGAAACCGAAGAAAAGTATAGCTCATAGATTCAAAATCTCGGACGTAGCTTATCGATTGGACGATGAGTCCGAGGAAGACAAAGGTCTCGAGGTTTTGGGAAGCGACCCATCTCGAGCAGTCCCCGAGCAGAGAGCCGATGAAACTCATCTCCATCGAGTAGAGGGCCCCAAGATGAGAGCGAGAACCGGGGCTTTTGCCGATGCGGGAGAAGCGACGTAGGGAATCTCGGGCCCTCCAAAAACGATGGACTCCCCTTCCTTTTCGGAGTCAACTTTTAATGAAGCCCGAGCCGCAAAAGCACATTCGCCGACCAAAGGCCATATGCTGGAAGGACCTTTTCAAGATTTCTTCAACGGTGTGCCATTGGCGGATACTTTTGGGCTCGAAGTGCCGAGGAAGATTCCCTTCACCAAAATGAGCAAGGCATCTTTCGGTCCGAAGCTAGTCGATATATTTCTTGCTCCAAGTTCAAACCCTGATCGAAAAGGAATAATAAGGTTTGCCATTCCCGAAGATGCTTGGGCCCTTTTTGTGCCTGTGGGGGTGGCTAGTTATCTTTGGTGCTTGGTGACCGAAGAAGATCAAGTCGCAATGGACGAGGTGGATGAAGCCTGCTTGTTCAATGAAGCTCAACAAGCATCAAATAAGGTAAACTTCCGATAAGCCTTGTCCGGTATTTGCCATTTTATATTTCAACTTTGACTAACTGTGTTATTTTCTTTTGTACTCGTAGGCCTCGGTGCTTCGTTCTGAGGCTTTTCTTCGACTAAGGCCACGTCGCGAGCGGCTCGAAAGGGAGATGTCGACCCTTCGGGCCGAACTAGACTTTGTGCGCAAGGAAACTTCTGGTATAATCGACCAGATGGGGCAGCAACTTGACCGAATAAACCAATTCTGATCTGCGGTTAGTGAGGCCAAAGCAGAAACTAATGAATGGAGAGCCAAGACCGATCTACTGACCTCGAAAAAAGAAACCCTCCAAGCTCAAATGATTTCTTTGGAAAATCAACTTTCAGAGGCACAAGAGAAAATCAGGACTCTAACTAAGAGTACCGATACGCTTCAATCCCAGGTCGAGACGCTCACTTCAGATCGCGACATTTTGGTCAAGGAGCTACAATCGGCAAAATCGGAGGTTGTTACATCCAAGGCTGAGGCCGATGAGTTAATTACCCAATATAGGGCAGATGCCGAGGCTGCCCAGGAACAATCGAAGATTTTGGTCGAATATACCAAGTGCCCAACCCGCCTTTCTATTCTCGAAGAGTTACAAGCTCAGGGCTTCAATTTATCTACCGAGATCGATGATGCAAAAAAGATCGAAGCCGAGGCCAGAAAGCGATCCTTCCCAGAAGAAGAAGAAAAAGACTCTGAGAATTCCGAATAGAGACATCTCTTTTTTTTTTTTGACTTCCTCATTTCTGTAACATACTTTTTTCATATATATATAAAGATCTCCCTTTATTTCCCTTTCTTGTTTGATTTATTTTGATTCTTCGTACTTAGAACCGATGGTTCAACTTGTAGAATTTTCTGCTCTTCAGGCTTAGTTTAGACTTAGCCAATTTCAAGCCTTAGCAGATTTTCCCTTTCTTCGGCCGATTTGATAAGGCCTAAGCTTCGAAAAGGGTCCGAGGTTTGCCTCAATAGGTCTTACTTCCCTTCGAGTTTCATTTGCTCGATGCGGCCTTGGCCTTTTAAGAAATCGGGGTTCGCCCTGACAGGTCTTACTCACCCTCGAGTTTTATTAACTTGATTCGACCTTAGCCCTTTAAGAAATCGGGGTTTGCCTTAACAGGTCTTACTCACCCTCGATTTTCATATGAAACTCTGAGCAATGTTAGTGCAACGAAGATCGAAATGGCCCTTGGGCTCGGAGACAAGATATCGGTGCCAAAGGACTTTTATTAGCATTCAAGTGCTTGTACAATTTGCTTAAAAGGTAGATCAATCTATTTGGGCACGGTTCTTTTGACCGTTTGACCCTTACATCGATTCGTAATGATCTATGAGAAGTTCCCTCGAATTGAAGTAGCTAAGCAATGAATTGAAGTAGCTAAGCAGTCTTCTGATATTCACGGTCGATCGAAGTTGGGCACTGAACATTATTGCCTTCGATATGCGACCGATCTAAGCTAGCACGATTCCTGGTTGCCTCATTAAAAACCTTGGCGTAAAACCCAATTTGGGACAAAACCGATCGAAGGGAAAAAGAGTGCAACGCGTGCTTTCAGTCCTAATGTCCTGTGCTTCCTGGCTCGAGGTTACTTCATTTGATACCTACAGGTGTTAGTAACATAAAACAAACAAATGAAGAATGAAAGTTCATACCTTAACAATAGTATCGTTTCAAGTGGTTTATGTTCCAATTGTTCGGAGCTGTTTGCCATCCATTGTTCCAAGCTTATAAGATCCCTTCCCGGTGATCTTTAAGATAGTGTAAGGCCCTTCCCAGTTCGGTCCTAACTTCCCTTCGTTCGGGTCTCGAGTATTGGGTGTGATTCTTCTTAGCACTAGGTCTCCGATGTTGAAATGTCGAAGATGGGCTCTCCGGTTATAGTACCTTTCAATCTTTTGCTTTTGGACGGCCATTCGAACAAGAGCGGCTTCCCTTCTTTTGTCCAATAATTCCAAATTGGTATTCATAGCTTCGCTATTCGATTCTTTAGTTGCGTAGCGGAATCTGATACTCGGTTCGCCTACTTCGACTGGTATCAACGCTTCAGCACCATACACTAGAGAGAAAGGAGTGGCCCCGGTGCTGGTTTTCTCGGTTGTGCGATATGCCCATAAGACTTCAGGCAATACTTTTTTCCATTTTCCCTTCGCGTCGGTTAACCTTTTCTTTAGGTTTTGAATTATGATTTTGTTGGTCGATTCAGCTAGTCCGTTGCCGCTGGGGTGATAGGGCGTTGATAGGATCCTTTTGATTTTGTTGTCTTCAAAGAACTTTGTCACTTTGCTGCCGATAAACTGCTTGCCATTATCGCACATGATCTTCCTTTTCCCTAACTTTCTCGTATGCCTGTGCTTCAACCCATTTGGAGAAATAGTTAGTCATAAAAAGAATGAACTGAGCCTTACCTGGTGTGTAGGGGAGAGGGCCGACGATGTCCATCCCTCATTTCATGAATGGCCATTGCGACAAGACCGAATGCAGCGTCTCCTCGGGCTGATGGATCATTGGTGCGTGTCTTTGGCACTCGTTACATTTGCGAACGAACTCCTTTGCATCTTTTTCCATATCGATCCAATAATAGCCGGCTCGAGTTATTTTTTGGACCAGGGATTCGACGCCGGAATGATTCCCGCATGTGCCTTCGTGTATTTCCCTTAATATATACTCGGTGTCACCCGGTCCCAGACATATTGCGAGGGGGCCATCGAATGTCCTCCTAAATAAGGTTCCATCATTGGATAAATAGAACCGATCTGCCTTTGTGCCTAATGCTCTCGATTCTTTGGGGTCCGAAGAGAGCTTACCCTAGTTGAGATACTCTATATACTTGTTCCTCCAATACCAGGTCAAACTCGTTGAATTGATCTCGGCATGGCCTTCCTCCACCACCGAACTCAAAAGTTGTACGACCTTCTCGGACTTGATCTCTTCATCTTCGACCGATGATCCAAATTGGCGAGAGGCGTCGGCCTCACTGTTTTGCTCTCGAGGTATGTATTGCAAGCTCCATTCTTTGAACCTATGCAGTGTGACTTGAAGCTTGTCCAAATACCTCTGCATTCGCCCTTCTCTGACTTCGAAAGTCCTGTTCACCTGATTGACTACGAGGAGGGAATCGCACTTGGCTTCGATTATCTTCGCTCCCAGGCTTTTGGCCAGTTCTAATCCTGCAATCATAGCTTCATACTCCGCTTCGTTGTTAGTTAATTTTACAGTTTTGATAGACTGTCGAATTGTATTCCCTGTCGGGGGCTTTAGCACGATACCAAGCCCCGATCCCTTTGCGTTCGAGGCGCCGTCTGTAAACAGAGTCCACACTCTCGAAGGAGTCCCCGATTCGGTCATTAATTCTCTCTCGACCTCGGGTATTAGCGACGGTGCAAAATCAGCGATAAAATCCTCCAACACTTGAGATTTGATCGTAGTTCGGGGCCGATACTCGATATCGTACCCGCTTACTTCGATAGCCCATTTGGCCAACCGGCCGGATAGCTCGGGCTTATGCATTATATTTCTCGGGGGTAAGTCGTTATTACACATATGGGATGGCATTGGAAGTAGGGTTTTAGCTTCCTGGAGGCACTCAATAAAGCGAGTGCTAATTTTTCCAAATGCGGGTATCTAGTTTCAGCCTCACCTAAGGTTCTACTAACATAATAAATAGGAAACTGCGTACCTTATTCTTCTCGAACCAGGACCCTACTTACCGCTACTTCCAAGCGGCAAGGTAGAGGTATAGTTGCTCACCTGTTTTTGGTGTATGCAGCAAAGGTGGGCTAGAGAGGTACCTCTTAAGTTCTTCTAATGCGCGCTGACACTCCGGAGTCCACGAGAAATCGTTCTTCTTTTTCAGCAAGTTGAAAAATCGGTGACTCCTATCGGACGATCTCGAGATGAATCGGCCCAAAGCGGCTATTCGGCCTGTTAGCTTTTGTACGGCTTTTACACTGTCTACAATTGTAATGTCTTCGATGGCTTTGATCTTCTCGGGGTTGATCTCTATTCCTCGATTCGAGACCATGAA
The DNA here is from genome assembly GCA_002018475.1 of Nicotiana obtusifolia. NCBI lineage: Eukaryota > Viridiplantae > Streptophyta > Magnoliopsida > Solanales > Solanaceae > Nicotiana > Nicotiana obtusifolia. The sequence goes on from MCJB01031595.1 coordinate 80,752, forward strand.
ACCGAGGAATTTTCCCGAGCCCACTCCAAATGCGCATTTCTCCGGGTTCAATCATGTTGTACCGTCTCAGCACATCGAACGTCTCCTGCAAATGGCTCAAATGGTCCTTTGCTCGCAGGGACTTAACTAATATATCATCAATGTAAACCTCCATTATTTTTCCTAGTTGTTCTTCGAATATTTTGTTTACTAGGCGTTGATAAGTGGCCCCCGCATTCTTTAACCCGAATGGCATCACGTTATAACAGTATGTACCATACTTAGTGATGAAGGATGTCTTTTCCTGATCATCCTGGTCCATTCGTATTTGGTTATAGCCAGAGTAAGCATCGAGAAAGCTAAGGGTCTCGTGGCCAGCAATGACATCGATCATGCGATTGATACTGGGTAAGGGAAAGGAATCTTTAGGGCATGCCTTGTTTAAATCCTTATAATCTATGCACATTCTTAATTTATTTCCCTTTTTAGGAACTACAACTACGTTTTCTAACCATTCTGGGTATTTAACTTCCCGAATGGACCCTATGTTTAAAAGCTTAGTTGCCTCATTCTTGATGAACGCTTGTTTGACTTCGGATTGAGGCCTCATTTTTTGCTTGACCGGCCGGAATTTTGGATCGATGCTTAGTTTGTGGGTCGTGATCTCCGGTGGTATCCCTATTATGTCGAGATAGGAACAAGAGAAAGAATCTTCCTTAGCTAAAAGAAATTATATAAGTTTTGTCCTGAGCTCGGAACTTAGGCCCGAGCCCAGGTATACCTTTCCATCCGAGGAGTCTTCTCGGAGTGAAATTTGCTCGAGTTCCTCGACCGTTGATTTAGTTGCGTCGGATTCATCAAGACTGATGAATGACTAGGGAACCCCGTAGTCGTCATCTTCGAGATGCTGCTGTTCACCTTTGTTTGTTGAAGGCGATGCCTATGATTGCTATTTGATTCTTTGGGAAGGAGCTGTTAGTTTCAGTACTCCTTCTTCTACTGCGAGCATCTCTTTCGCGGCAGGCTGTTCTCCGTAAACTGTTACGATCCCATCAGTCGATGGGAATTTCAACACTTGGTGCAGTGTTGAGGGTACCGCTCTCATATCGTGAATCCATGGTCTCCAGAGCAGGGCGTTGTACCTCATGTCTCCGTCAATCACGCAGAATTTTGTTTCTCGAATGGTACCGGTAGTGTTTACCTGTAATGTTATTTCCCCTTTGGTCGTTTCACACGCCATGTTGAAACCATTGAGAATCTGAACTACAGGGATAATTCGGTCTGTCAGCCCGAGCTGTTCAATAACCCACGATCGGATTATGTTGGCCGAACTACCAGGATCGACCAGTACACGCTTTACCTTCGTTTTATGTACAAGCACCGATATTACTAAAGCGTTGTTGTGGGGTTGCATGATTCCTTCTGCATCCTCCTCGTTGAAATGCAAGATTCCCTCCATTGCATAATCCCGAGTGCATTTTTCCTGGTTAATGGATATCTTAGTGCGTTTTAATACTGGACCTTGAGGCGTATCTACCCCGTCAATGATCATATTGATTGTGTGCTGAGGCTCCTCCTGATTCACTGGCTTATTCCTG
>MCJB01031606.1:0-66532 GCA_002018475.1 Nicotiana obtusifolia
TGAGTAACTCCAAGCGATCGTTGGAGTAATTTGACGAGATCCACTTGCTTATCCCATATGTAGGTGTAAACAAAGAAAACCAATGATACTTATTGTATACTAAGTGTTCCCAACCAATTTGATGGTATTCTGAGTCAGTATGTATGATCAACGAAGCGTATACTGAGTAACTCCAAGCGATCGTTGGAGTAATTTGACAAGATCCACTTGCTTATCCCATATGTAGGTGTAAACAAAGAAAATCAATGATACTTATTGTATACTAAGTATTCCTAATTTAAAAAAGTTACTCACCCGTTGCAACAGATAATTGACTTGTTGAAACATATTAACAATCTGTTGCAACAACTAATGAATCTGTTGTAACAAATTATAAACTTGTTGTAACAGATGTGTCAGTTGTTACAATTTCTTCAACAACTGGAAGATTTGTTGCCACAACTAAATCATCTGTTGCCACAAATCATAAACTTGTTGCAACAACTAAATCATCTGTTGCCACAGATCATAAACTTGTTGAAACAAATTATCAACTTGTTGCAACTTGTTCAACAGCAGTTAGATTTATCGCAACAACTAACCTATATGTTACAGCAACTGTACCATGTGTTTACAACTGACTCATAGATTTTGTGACTTGTTTAAAACTGCTGGAACTACTGAACATAATGCCTTGAACACAACTTTAATAATGAACACCTAATATATACTTACCAAAATGTCTTAGAAAAGTACTGAACACATAATATATACTTAAATTACATAATATCATAAAAAAAACTCCTAATAGATACTTAAAATGTTCAACATGCCACATTTTGGCTCCAAAAAATGCAAAAATAATAAATTATTTATCAACCCATCTTAGGGCTCCAACACCTTTTCAATGATACCTAATGCCCATCTCCATTGCATTCTCCCAACTGAGGTGTCGTTGATTAGACTTTCGGGTTTTGTCAAAGTTGTGCCGGTAAGCAAAGCCTCCATAAAAGCAATTGACCACGAATCACATGCCCTACTAGTGACATTGCGGGGAGATTCTCTAGCCTCTTGAATTCCCACGATTCATTGAGTAATTTTGCAGGTAAGTGTGCGAACATGCCACTATGTTGCAATAACTTAGGCCACAATTCCAATACTGGCTCCATGAAGCAAAAGAAATCACATTCTTCATAGACAGGGACGTTGCAGTCATACACATTTATCACTCCCTCTTCAATCATGAACTCGAGAGTGACAAAATGTGTGACATTAACATTCATCACTGTTAAAACCTTCTTTGCACCAGCCCACGAGCAGCCACCCGGGTAGGGTCTAACACCTCTACAATAATCGAGCATATCATCATCCCACTTGAATTCAGCAAGTCTAACCTTCAGAGGCACGGCATCCCGAACTGTACTATCTTTTGTCAATTCTGCGTACCTCTTGGACATATTGTTGTAAAAGTTGAGGTCCAGGATTATGTCAGTGGAATCGTAATACTCAGGAAAATTGATTTGCCTCATACGCATTAGAAGAAGGACTTCATCTACATACTAAAGTAAAAAGTAGTAAAACAGTTAGTTACCTGCTGCAACAGATTCAACAGATTATGTACTTGTTGCAACAGATAGGTAACTTGTTGCAACAACTATTTAAATTGTTGCAACAGATTATCTACTTGTTGCAACAACATACTGAATCAGATAGATATATACGAATGTTGAATCTTACCCAATCCTCCCACCAAATTTCCATGCTTGTCAAAGCCTTGAAGTCTGCTGCTCCAAATTCATGCATTGAGTACAAGGTTTTCCCACTCTTTTTGGACTTGATTGCAGTCTCAACTTTTTTCTTTCTTTGGGCATGTACAGGCTTGAAAATGTCCACCTTCTTTACCACTTTTGGCCCAATTGACTTACTGGGAGTAGCAATAGATTTTCTTGATCTAACTGATGCGAGTGCCTTGGCAATTGCTTTGCCCCTCCTCCGAAGATGAACAAGAGTATAAGGTGAGGAAAGATTCTTTGATGGATTGATACCCCTCTTGGATATCAACCTCTGGATACAAGAGCTTGTGGCTTCTTGGACCTGCACCAATTCCTCCACTTTTCTAATCAAATTATCCACTACTCCAATCAAATTATCCATATTGTCCTTGCAAGTAATGCACTCACAAGCACATAAGGGCACCTTAGAGGTACCGGCACCAACATCAGCAAATCTTCTACCACTCAATCCACCACCACTAAAATTACCACCAAATCCGGAAAATTCACTACATCCAGCAACTGGAGAAAATCCACCCATATTAGCATCATCATCTCTTAATTTTTCCCCAGCAGTACTTGCCGGGACATCACCACCACCACCACCACCAACATCAACAGGCTGAACAATACCACCAACAACATCAGCACCACCAACATCATCAGCAGCAACATCACCACCAGCACCACCAACAACATGACCACCACCACCACCACCAGCTAAAACATCATCAACCCTAGTGATAGCTGTCACTCCAGCCAATTCCTCTTTCAACCCATCAATCAATCTGTCAGGCACAGATTCTATGGGCACAAAGGTGTCAAGGCATGGCATCTCCAACTCTCTTATTGTTGGGACAAGCCATGGGTACACAGCTTACAACAAGAAAGAAGATATATCATAATGGTGCTAAATCATAAAAAACTAAACCTATTAAAAACAAGTTATCAGGTTGTTGCAATAGATGCATATGTTATTGCAGCAGGTTATAAAAGCTATTGCAACAACTAGTCATCTGTTGTATTATAATGCTTACAGCTTCCTTGGGAGGGTTGAAAAGGTTGACACTCAATTTTGTGTTGTTCTTGGCAGTGAGCCATCTAAGAATTCTTGGATAGGTAACTTCTTGGGAGTAATCCTTGACTTGATGCCTGAGGTGAGGAATGGCTTCAAATGCCCAAGCCTAGAAAAAAAGATGCCATCAAAAATCAAAATAGTGATTGAAAATTAAAAAAAAAAAAAAGTTAAAACATTGAAGAAAATTTACCATGAAAGCCCAAGGGAAGCCATATAAATTTTGTGTCTTCCCCGTTGGCTTCAAATCCTTCATCAAATATTCAACAGTCAAGCTAAAGCTTTGAAAACCCCAGGCATAGTTGTTGAAGGCATCATAGTCCTCAGCAAGTTTAATCAATCCAAGCGGTATGTTGCAGTTTACGTCTCTTGCCCAAAGAACATTGTGCACAAACCAAACTAAGCACAGTGACTCCTTGTGTTTTTTTGAGAAAGTTTTGGACTCCAAATCTTGCAACAATTTCTTGTGAGTGTAGCTCTTTCCCACTAAGTCTACCAAGGAGACGTCATTCTTAGCTTTGGAACCCTTTGCTTTCTTGGCTGCCTTGGGAGTTTGGGTTGTCTTGGTTAATACAACAGTAGGAAGAGGCTCACAAGGATAGCATCTCAATCCGCTAACTATGGCAAACTCCTTCATGCCAAAGCAAACCGGCATGCCACAGTAACTGATCCAAATCTCATCCTTCCTATCACAAATAATCTTACGCTTCAAAAGCTCAGAAACCATCGTCATTGGAAATCGGGCACCTGTATCTTCAGGAAAATCTAAATAGGGCCCAAAGCAGCTAGCCCTAAAGAAATTCTCCAACCCCTGCTGCCGGAGAATGCCCCTGAAGGTGTCAAAGCCCTTGCCCATGGTTGATCTAACCACAAAATCACCTGACAAATCCTTATTTTCATTCAGCGGCATCGTCACGCCGTACTTTTCAATGCTGAAACTCTTAACGACCTCCTCAATTGAAGGTCTATTGGGATCTTCTTCATCCCCTTCATCTCCTTCTTCTTCACCTACTTCATCTTCATCTCCTTCTTTTTCATCTCCTTCAGCATTTTCTTCATTTTCTTCATCTTCTTCAGCAGATTTTTCATCATCTTTTTCACTTTCTTCTCTAGTTTCTTCACTTTGTTCCTTTTTATCACTTTCTTCTTCATGCCCAACAGAGATTTCGTGGGTTTTCTCTCTTTCTGAAGCCCCACTATCACTAAATCTTTCCTCATTTGCTGATCGACAAATAACAGTCACAAGTTTATCTAATGATGTTTGCACCTTAGCTCTTTTATTACTTTCTGCCCGACTTGGTTTCACTACTTTTCTTTTAACTCGAGCCATTTTATCTACACAAACGAGATAGAAAAATAATTTTAATTGGTAGGTGCAACACTCAAAGTAAAACAAAAAAGGTATATGTTGCAACAAGTAATCAGTTGTTTCAACAGATTAAGAATATGTTGCAACAACTTATTACTTATTGCGGCAGAATATTAACCTGTTGGAAATAGAAAAACAGTAGCAATAGCTTAGCAACTGTTTTGATTTTTTTGCAACAGCTTGTTAATATGCTACAACAACTGCTTCAGTTGCTGCAAAAACTTCAACAATTGTTTTGATTTTATCCAGCAGCTGTTGGATAAAATTAAAACTTTTCCTAAACCACAGCATGACAGCAACAACAACAGCAAAAACATCTAAATTTAACTACAAAACATCTATATTTCACTACAAACACATAACCATCACAAATCTCACTCACAGCTTAAACAAAATACACCAAATAGGATTTCTTTTTAACCATGCAACCTCAGCAGATGTTTGCAACTGTCAAACAAGTGCTGAATTTTATGCAACAGGTAACCTCAGTTGTTGGAAAACATCAACAAAATTGCAAGCCTTTTTTTCGAAACAAATAAGAAGAACAAAAACAGCACCAAAAACCATAACTTCACAACCACAACCACTCTTTACAAACTCACAAACCCCAACAAGTGCAACAAATACATGAAACTACAACAAAACAAACAACATTCAAGAAAAACCCATGCTCTTCTTCATTTTCTCTAACCAAAATCATCATTTCCAAACTCTGATTTCAAAACCCTAACTTTTGAACCAAGTGAAAAAAAAAGTTTACCTGAGGATGAATAGAGAAGCAACAGCAATGGAGAGAGAGAGAGAGAAATGAGCAGCAACAACAACGATGGAGAGAGAGGAACGAGCAGCAACAATGGCGGTGGTCGCCGGTTCGGAGAGACAGAGAGACGGGGAGGGAAAAGGAACCGAGAGGAGAGAGAAAACGGAAGTTGCTTTTGTTTTTCTGAAATAAAATGAATAACTTAAAGGGGAAGATTTAACTCATAGGCTTTTGTGTATTTTTTAAAAGATTATAAATTTTAAAAATTATAATTCAGTCCCAAATTAAGTTAATCACATTTTAAAACAAATTTGGTCAAACTTAGTCGCCATTTGTAATTATGATACTCTTTTTGTCACTACCACAAGTTAAATCTTCCGAGAATCCTCCTAGCAAAGGGACGCGAAAATTGGAAGAGGATGGAGGACCCGAAGATTGCTACGATTCTGATGATGATCTTATTATGTACGCGGACGGTCGCAAAATGAGTATCCAACTTCAGAACGAGTATATCACAGGCAGGTCAAGGAGAGCGAGATAGGTGCTATGCTATCAAGCATGCACGTTTTTTTGTCCTTGTACTTGAGGCGTTTCTTTTTGATTTGTTCTTTTCTGCAATTAGGGTTTTGATATCACTCTGGATTTGACTTTGGATGCTGCTATTGGGGCTCCAATTATTCCTCAACGGGTAAGGAGAAGAAAACCAAATTTGTTGACCTCTCCCAGTTAGCCATTGCAACTTTCAATTCACAGAATGTAAGTAATTGCTTAATTAACTGCCTCATTCTATTCTGCGATTGATTGATATTTGGCTGTCTTTCTTATTATTTAGGCTACAAAATACGAATTTGTGAAAAATGTTACTGTGAACACTTCATATGCTGCTGGGATGTGGTGTTATATCACCTTTCAAGCCAGGGATGCTGACGATACCACAGAGACCTTTCAAGCATTGGCGTGGTGGGGAATTGACGAAGAGAGAGATGTGAGATTTTGCAGGTTTAAGAAATCATCCAAGTGATGAAGGTAAGCTATTTTAATATGCATCTTCTCTCTTGTTGCTTACATTGCTTATACATTGCAACGTGCTAATGATAAGTGTGCTTGTACAATTCATTGATTTAATAGCTACACGACAAATACAACTAGGCCTTAATTTCAGGTATGTGGTATGAAGCTTCACTATCCATTTCGCTCCATTTAGACTCGTTATACTCCAATATGCCCACGTATATTGGTAATGCTGTAAAAACCTCTGTCGCTATTATTGTGTATGCTGGCTAGCAACTTCCATTAAACTAAAAAATATACACCTCAAAACCCTCATTGTTAGCTCCAACCAACATCAGGCCTTGTTCCCGTAGTGTTAAATGAGTGAATGAATGGAAAAAGATGCATTTTGAGGTCTTTATTTTATTTAGCAACAAGATGTTGGCTAATTCACTTTAAGAGCATCACTGCCTTTATGGTTGAGTAAGCTTTATGATGTAAAAGGGGAAAACCTCATATACAAGGTATTTTGAGAATAGAATGTGTCAGACAAAAGGTAGCTTTCTAGATCGAGTATCGAGTTATCCAAATCATTAGAAAATCTAAATCATTATTCTCTTCCTAGTAAACAAGTAGTGGTTCTCACTTTTTATTGTCGAGGACAATCAACTAGGTAATATATTTGAGGTTTTTATTTGAGAAATTAGTGGAATGAGGCAGCACCGTAGTTGATCCACATCAACATTGCAAAAGATATGATTTTGGTGAAGAATAGGAGTCCAGCTCCCCACTTTGAAATTATTAACAACCTCTAAACCTGATCCAGATAACTTTATTGACCACGAGACATAGTACTTGTGCAATGAGAAGGGGATATACTCTCTGTCAAAATGATCAGGATATATACCCTGCAGATTGCACAAGACTAGTCAATAACAGGAGGGTGGAGAACTTGACATTGTTTAGGATTGAGTAATACACTTCTGCTTGAGACCACACACATGTGAAAAAGAATATACAAGAAAAAGCATGTTGTTGATGGTTGCCTAACAACAAACCTATGGCTGCGCATTTGCAAAATAACCATTTTGAATTGGAGCATGATATTGGATATATTTGAGGTGAAGTGGCGAGGACAACAAGGAGGGTTTGCGAAGCCAGAACAAAGCTAGAATAGAGAACTTAGCAAAAGATCAAATAGTATTGAGATTACTTTCCTTCAAAAACAAATGTGCACTGAGACTAAAACCTAAGTTGCTACGACATAGCAGTGTAGGTGCCGCACCTGTGTCGACACGATACTAGCATGGGTATGGGTATGGTATCCATACCGGATCTAGTCAAATAATTTTGGGTACTTTGACCACAACTGATAGAAATATTCGAGACGAGATATAATTTGATTTCCGAACTCAGAACCAAAACTAAAGTAAATTTGAAGAAAATAGCATACCTTATTTAGGAAATCAATCCTTTACTTAACTACAACTTGAGAATAAAAAAGAAACCTACATTTTACAAGCTATACGTAAGTATTTCACAAAATTTCTCATAATTTAGAGATATTTCTATTTTTTAAATTATGTTTAGCCGGATCCCCGCTCCCGTATCCATACTAGGATCCGTTTCCCCGACTCTTAGAATTCACATTTCGAAGGATCCGACCTCTAGATCTGCACTTATGTTGGACACCTGCACCCGTGTCGAGCAACTTAGATTAAACAAATGTATTTCTTCGCTAACTTTTTTATAATAACATGGTGGAAGTAACTGATTTTGATATCATGTTGAACTTTCTCAATGCACTTCAGGGCTAATAGAGGAATTGAGCATTTGCTCTCTGTAATATACATGCAGCAGTCTCGTAACACCTACATGGTGCTGAGATGTCTTAACAGAGTAAGAGCCCGTTTGGACATAAGAATTTTTTAATTTTTTTTTTGAAAGTTTTTCACTTTTTTTCAAAATCAGTGTTTGGCCATAAAATTTTCAATTTTCACTTGAAGATGAATTTTTGAATTTTTCGAAAATTTAAAAAACTCCAAAAAGCTGTTTTTCAAAATTTTCACTCAGATCACTCACAAAACTTCAAAAACAATCCAAAATTATATTCATGTCCAAACACAACTCTAATTTTCAAATACCATTTTCACTTGAAATTTCTTTCGCTTTTTTTTTTTGAAATTTTACAATTCTTATGTCCAAATGCCCACTAATACTTCCCAAAAAATTCGTAACATACATGATAATATACCTTATATACCTTTTTCAATATCAAGTTTGCATAGAACCCTGAGGTGTCACTACTGATTCACCAATGGCGGCGTTTTTTTCTAAATTAAAATTTGAGCATTGACATCATGGAAATGATTATGTGGAAACTATCAGTGAGGCTTAAGGATACGGAAATTTATTATATTGGAAGCTCCATTCTTCGAGGAATAGACAAACAGAAAACTTGTGCTGATAAAAGAGATGAATGAGTTGTCATGACTCATGAAGTCATTTTTCAAGTGTTCCAACACGCAATTGATGAAGGATAGGGTAAAACCATTTGATGAGGAGCTTTGTCATTGCTTAAATTATGAAACTATGTAGAAAACCTTTTCTTTGGAAATGAGATTTCTAGTTGAGAGGTATCAAGAGACAGGTCTTTTTCCAAATCTTTAATGGGAGTTTTTCAATTCATTCATTATATAGATTCTCATAAAAGTGCGTGATAGCATCTTCATCTAAAAAGAAAGAGACAATTGTGTTTCAAATTGGTTTTACCCTCATACTTCATGCTCGTCGAAAAGTTACCCATTCATGTAGTTTTTTTCACTGGGATTATTCCTTTTGTGAGCATTCCCTATCCTGAGGAAATTTTGGTTTCTTCTTTATAGCAAAAAGAAGGAAGCAGTAATACTGTAATTTCTAATGTCATTTGATTTAAAGATGTTGGTTAGTCACCTTATAGATCATCCTCTAAGATTATTTTCTTTGCAAAGAAGTTTATTCTCCTTGGACCAGAATATTGCCTACATCTTTCTTATCTGAGCTTGTTCAAAATGTTTTTGCTGACTTAGTCCAAATATAATGTAGCTAGTTGAAAAGAACTATGCTGTTTATTATGCCACTAGTTCTTTTAGAATGTTTGTTGATAGATTCAAGGAGAAGAATAGAAGACAGATTGCCAACAAAAGATTCCAGGAAAAGAAGATTATGTTAAATGGAAAGGAAATAAATTTGGAATATACTTTGTCAAACGTGGTACAGTTCGTGAAGAGAATAAAAGACTATTTCTGCTAGTCTAAGCCTTAGAAAATATTTTTGGAATGTAGGTCACCTCGAAAAGTCTCGTGTTCTGGTCAGTAGGGATGGGCATTAGTCGGTTCGGTTTGGTTATGAATGGTATCGGTTCGTCATATCGGTTATCGGTTTATAAATATGCTAAACCGATAACCGAACCGATAAGATATCGGTTATCGGGTATCAGTTTACCCGATAAGAATAAAAACTATCCAAAAATTTCTTGTTTTTATTATATAAATCGTGATCATACTGTTAAGAGAAAAGAACTGAATTTTGCCCTTAAGAAAAGAGGGATTAAACAATCTAATCTTACTAACTATCTCACCGCGGGCGAGCATAATTCACAGGAAAATAATAAAATCCTAATCTTGTAAATACTAAAGAATCAGTGCAACAAAAGAAACAAATAGAAAAACTAAAAATCTGAACAATTAGTTCTTTAAAGTTTAAAACTAAAACTCTTAACCGAAGAATTAAAATGAGAAATTCAGAAAAGTTTAGAACTTACTCTAAGGATCAAGGTCTGAAGATGAAGAGTAATTACCGAGAGAATTGGGAGAACGAGAGAATGAAGTCATAAGGCGGCTTTATATACTTAGTGGGTAAAATTATAATTTTGTTAAAGCTTTTTGGACTGTCGGTTAAACCGTTAATAAAATTGGGCAAACCGAGACCCGAACCGATAACCCAATAGTCAAATAACATTAAACCGTTATCGAATTATTTACCCAATAACCCGATATCAATAACTCAATAGCATTTTATCGGTTCGGGCTATTGGTTATACCCGATATATGTCCAGCCCTACTGGTCGGATTTCTCTTCATGAAGCATGTCTTCCCACAAAGATAATATGAGAATAAGATTATTTAGCTTATGTAATAGTCCTAGGTGTTAAATGTGTAAAGAACAAATGAAGGGTATTACCACTAGTTCCTACAATTGTTCAGTAGGAAATGACATTTTGTATTTTTATAATCTGCTTTTTCCAGCTGGCCTGGAAAGAAGATAAAAACGGCATCGAGAGGATTCGGAATGCGATTTCCTGTTGCATTAATTGTAAATTGTGGAGAGATAAGGAAATCATGGGGACTTTGAAGAAGGAGTTTTCAGTTCTCAAATTTAAATGTTTAGCGTCTAGCTTTTTGGTGGGATTGGGCCTCTATATGATTTAGATGATATTATGAATTTGGTGGACTACCTTCATTTTTTGCCATCATGTTTGTATTTTGCACAAGGCGCTTCTATGTTTTTGCTATATATATAGTATGACTTTGACTTTTAGCTCTATCTGACCTTTGTGGGGCTAATTAGGCTCCTTGGGTAAAAAAATTTTGGTAGGACAGAAGTTTTCTTTTACATTAAATTATGTTATACCTAAAAAATTCAACTCCCTTCTAATTGCAACTTGTCTTTCTCGAAAGCAAGGTCAGCATTTCTGGTTCAAGGTTTTTGCTCGGTGTAGATTGGAACTGCCAAATTATTTTGTATATGAGAAAATTGATGCTTTAAATTTGTTTTGGGCCAATCCTGCTTTGCGTTTCTTTGTCATATAATTATTTTATTTTTGGCAGGTGATAAGAGAACTCCTGATTCCTATGTTGAGGTGAGCGTGCTATCTCCTTAAGCTATTCTCAGTCTTCTATATTAGTAGATATTCTTAAGTGTGTAGTGTTATTGACTTGTGTTATTACTACGACATGAAGAAAGTGTTGGAATGTGTCTTCATCGTCTACTCTCCTTCTTTAATGAAGGGCCTGTTTGTTATTAATAATACAGGGGAAAAAATGTTTGTGACGTTATGCTTCTGGTTGTGTTTGATGATGAATGAAGATGCTTTACTAGAGTAACTTATTTATTGAGAAAACCTAAGAAGTTTTACAAGTGTTTCGGAAATTGTTTTCAAAAAATCGTTCTGAAAGTGTAAAGTCAAGAAAGTGTTTGCGAGTGACAGATTTGTCAAGGCAGACAACCCACTCTCCCCCACCCCCGCGCGCCCATGATTCAAATTAAGCATTTCCAACCTTCTTTATAGACAGAAAAGTTTTGAAGTGAAGGGAAAATCGATGTAACTATTTCAACAATCACCTTTACACGAAAGTACAAAACTTAATATTCCATAAACATGACAGAGTTATTTTATACTTGTGTTGGTAAGTGATAATAGATACTTTTTATAATAGTTTAGGTGCACATAAGTTGAATCATATATAAACAGACAAAGCTAGCTTAGTTTGAAAATTACCATTAGTTTATTCTGAAATTCTCCAGCAAGATGGACAAGTAGTCGTGAAGAATGGGAGGAAGAAAAAGTTAACTAAGACTTTAAGATGTAGAATTTCCATAATCAAATTACCATTCAGTCAGAAGTAGGGTTTACAAATCGAATCGAAAAATCGCACCAAACCGAAAAGTCAAACCAAACTGATTAAAAAATCTGATAAGGTGTTTGATTTGGTTTGGTATTGAGTAAAAAAAATCCGAACCAAACCGACATTTAAATATATAATTTTTATATATACTTTTAAGATTTTATATAGAATTTTCTTTAAAAAATATTTAGAAATATTTGAGATTCTCTTGTGGGATATAATATTTAATAGCATATGAAGTGCTTTATTTTTATTAATTTTAAATAATATTTTGTATGATCACTTTCTTATCAAATGTTATTGAAATACGTCAATCTCTTTGTTCTTTCATATTCATATGTCACGATCTAATAAATTCTTATATCTTTTCGAATTTGAAGTGGTATTTCAATAATTGCAAATTAAATAGAACATATCATTATTTAGGTAGCATATTGATTTTTATACTTGATATTAAATTCGCTGAACCTTGAAAGTGTAGATCAACCAAAAGTTATAGTCAAACAACTACATCATATTTTTGTCAATTTTTTTTTAATTTTTATTAAACATATATTTACTTATAAAAAATTTAACAAAGTAAGATTGACATATTATTCATGTATCAAAGAAATACGAAAAATCCGATAAAATTGAACCAATCCAAATTGATATATTTAGTTTGATTTGATTTTTACAAAAATCGAACCAACTAGATCCACGTACATCCCTAGTCACAAGTTACATGAATTAGGTCACCTTTTGGGAAAAGTAGCAGAAAGCTTGGTGGGGAATTCGCCATCTTCTTTATTTTCCTTCACTTGAGTACAAGATTTGAACGTTTGTACTTCTACTCTTCCAAATATAGATGACCTCAAGGTGATTTATTTGTCTGGATAGTAATTCGTATGATAGATTAAGAACTTTAAAAGGCATTTTTCGGGCGGAACAAAACATATTAAAAGCGCATCGAAGCATACTAGCATAAGTATCGTGAGGCATAAGCTTCAATATTCTGGTATTCATGTAAGTTCCAAGAACTTTTTTAAATTTGAACCAGAACTACTTAATAAATCTTTTTTTAAAAATTTAAATATTTAAAAGTTAACTCATAGTAAATTCTACACTAATAATCTCAAAAAGCACAAGGTTTTTTCTAATTATTTATCCTAATCATAATCTGTTCTCTTTACCATTTTTTCTTTGTCATTCACTGATAGCAAACACTTTAGACATTTGCATGCAAAATGTAAACTACAAAGCAAAGTGTTTTATCCTCCTTTACTCTGCTTCCACACTAGTATTTTCTTTCTTTATGCTTTTTTGTTTTTGCATCCCTTAATTATACTTTTCTAGTTTGTTTTTGATTTTAGAATTTCTTTTGGTATTAGTCTAGTTTGGATACTGTTTTGAAGACTCCATTTTGACTATTTGTATTATACAATCAGTATTTGTGATTTGTTATCTATAGTTAGGTTTTTAAACAATAACTTTATATTATTGGCACTTTTATTATTATTGGAAATTAGAATATCTTTTTTACTACTCCCAGTATGTTCCGCCATAGTCATGTTATAGGTGTAATACATCTTTACATTTTTTACTTTTTCGAGTTAAAAAAAAAAAATCCTTCTTATGGTTTGTGCACGTATAATATACGCCTAAAATCTTTTATAAGTGTGTGTATGTTCCTACTACATTTATAACATTTTTTTATTTTCCATAATTCTAATGTATATTATTTATATATATAATTAATAAATTATTAAATTAAAATACTCATGGGGCTTGTGCCTCGTGCTCCAGGACTTCTGCCTCGCCCCATATTAGAGAAAACGGCTCGTCTCATGCCTCATGCCCACACCTTTTAAAAGGCTGCTTGATCTACTCATCAGTAGTCTTTTAAGACACTCATCAATTAATCTTCAAAAGAGAAGTGGAATTCAACCTAATGAAATAAAATGTGTAAGAAAAACCTTAAACTATATCTATTGTCATGGGCAGCTTTCCAGCCATGCCCCATGACTTCTTGGACCCGCCTCGTGGCGTCCTGGCAAGTCTCCCAATGGCTAACGCCACGGTCGGCCCCTTGGTCTTGGCAGCTCCAAGTAACAAGTGCGCAAGCGCCTCTGTCGCCCCACTGACAGCCAACGCCAATGTCCAGCCACAGGCAGATGCCCACAGCGCCGCGCGCGGACCCTGAGCCAAATGACAAAGTTGCTGCTGACGGATTTGTTTCTACTTTGTAGAAGACTAAGTCCTTTTCTTTGTAAATATAGAATAGATTTACTTTATTTTCTTTCAGTATGAATTTACAGCTTTCTTAGGTCAACTCTTGTAACTTTGGTTTATTTATTTTAAGCATTATTAGGGGGGAACAAGCATTCAAAACTCTCTCTAGCAAGCAAGCATTTTTCTGTACTGGTGTCTCTCCCCCTCGACACCGCGTAGCTTTTGTAATAGCCTTTCATTTATACAAGCAAGCTCTTTTTTCTCAATTTTCTCTCGTTGCTTACGATATTGATTTTCCCGTACGACACTGACAATCTAGTCTAGCGTACGGAGGAGACCTCAGTTGGCGGACAGCAATCGAACTGACATTGATTGCTAGCCTTACGTTGCCCTTCCAAAGAATCTCAGGAAGGCGCCGCGTAACACTATGCATTATTCGAAATTGTTCAATTTTATCCTCTAGTTTATTCATGTCCATCATTAGTAAATGGTCTCATATTTTGCCTGGAGATTTGCAGTCGTACCTTATATTTGTGCCACCTTTTAACCTGTACCCTATTTTTAGAAATTATTGATTTGGTAGCCAGCTGACAAAAAATCCATAATAATATGATAATTATACCTTTGAAAAAAGATATAAAACCTGCATCATGCATTAATCGTGTGATCTGCAACCTCATTCGTGAAGAATATCTCCTCCATCGCTCCGTCCCTCATCTAAAGCTCTCTTTTAACCTTGGTCGAAGATCTCCTCTCCTCTCAGCAGCTTCATCAAAAAATCAGAAACTTGAACCAGATTCATCTTCAGCATTCAAAATTACAAAATACATTGTAGGTATTGCAATTCATCTTCAGAATTCGCATTAGTTTGTGAAACTGATTGAGCTTCATGATATATGTTTCTGCAATTATTTTCATAATTCGTCATGCTTTTTAAGTTTTGAACTTAAAAAATAAAATATGAATTCAATTAACGCCTATAGATATTTTCACTTATGGTCATTTACAAATCACACTTGCATGAAGTTGTTTGACAGATATAGCATGAAGTTTCATTTATAAATCTTCAAAAACTTTTCAAAACTTCATATTTAATGCGTGAAGGATATAGAATAAAGTTGTTTCATGTTGAAGTCTGAAAGTTTCAATCAAATACAAGCTAAAACTTCATGCTAATGTAGTATGATGTTGTTTCAAAGATATGTAGCACAAAACTTCAAATTAAACATGCTGAAGTTTGTGCTACAGTAGGTAATTTTGTAAATGACTTTTTCCTAAACTTCATACTAAAACATGTTGAAGTTATTTAGTTCATTTGCTAAAACTTCATACTAAACATGCTGAAGTTTTGCCCTACAATCTGTAATTTTTTAATGAGTCTTTTCCTAAACTTCAGACTAGACAAGCTGAAGTTTTTTTGTTCATTTGCTAAAACTTTAGACTCAACATGTTGAAGTTTTGTCGTGCAGTCTGTAATTTCCTAACGAATTTTTGCAAAGCTTCAGACTTATGCATGCTGAAGTTTTTTTAGTTCATTTGCTAAAACTTCATACTAAAACATGCTGAAGTTTTGTCCTGCAGTCTGTAGTTGTGTAATGAGTTTTTTCCTAAACTTCATACTTATTGTTACGCGGTGCCTTCCTGAGATTCCTTGGAAGGGCGACTTAACGCTAAGCAATCATTATCAATGCGATCGCTGTCCCCCAAAATGAGGTCCCCTCCGTACGCTAGACTAAATTATCAGTGTCATACGGAAAAACTAATGTCTTGAGCAACTGAGAGAGCAGAAAAGAGAATTGAGAATGAAAGAAAGCTTGATTGCATTAATGAAAGCTATTATAGAAAAGCAACACGGTGTCGAGGGGGAGAGACACCAGTACAGAGAATTGTTTGCTTATTAGAAAAATTGATTGCTTGATCCCGCCTAATAATACTTAAAAGAAAAAAATCAAAGTTACATGACTTGACCTAAATAAACTGTAGAAGCACACTGAAAGAAAATGAAGTAAAACTACTCTGTATTTACAATGAAAAGGACTTAGTCTTCTACAAGGTAGAAACAAGTCCGTTTGCAGCAACTTTGTCATTAGCATCAGGGTCTGCACGCGCGCGCTATTGGCATCTGCCTGTAGCTAGGCGCTGGCGATGGCTATCGGTGGGGCGACAGAGGCACATGCGCACTTGTCACTTGGAGCTGCCAAGACCACGGGGCCGACCGTGGCACTGGGCGTTAGGAGGCTTGCCAGTACGCCACGGTGCGTGTCCAAGGGGTCATGGGGCAATGGCTGGAAAGCCGCCCATGACATTCTCCCCCACCTGAGTTAGCGATGTCCTCGACGCCTTACTTGCAAGATAGTCATCAATTAGGCTCTTGTAGGCTTTGAGGTTTGTTCCCCTCTCCCAAGTATTCTCCTCCGCATCACATCCCTGCTATTTCACCAAGAACTCTTGGTGATCTTTCTTTGAGGCGTGAATCACTCGATCATCAAGAATAGCTTCAGCCCACCTTTTTCCGGTTGAATTGGGGCCTCGAATACTGGGTATTGTGAGTTGGATCCGTGAAGGATCCTCTATATCTTCCCCAAAAAGGTTTTAGGAGACTGACATGGAAGACGTGATGGATTTTCCACCAAGATGGGGTATCCACCCGGTATGCAACTTTCCCAATACGCCTTTCAATGGATAAGGGTCCAATATATTTTTGCAATAGGCGAGGGTCATGGACCCTTGCAAACAAGTAGCACTTTGGGATTTTGACCATCACTTTGTCTCCTACTTGGTATTCAACAAAGCGACAATTTTGATCAGCATGCCTCTTCATTCGCTTTTGGGCTTTGACAAGATAGCTCCGCACTATCTCCAAATTTTGCTTCCATTCTTTTGAGAATATAGCAGCTCGAGGAGATTTTGACATGCTTGGTGCATTCACGGTGTGTGGGAGTAGCGAGTGATGTCCGGTAACAATTTCAAAAGCGCTTTTGTTGGTACTAGAGCTCTTTTGTGAATTGAAACACAATTGAGCAGCATCCAAAAGCTTCACCCAATTCTTCTACGATCTGGTTACGAAGTGGCGGATATATTCCTCCAGCATGCCATTGAACCGCTCCGTCTGGCAATCAGATTGCGGATGAACGCTTGAACTGCGACTCATTTTGACCCGAGGCACTTAAAGAGTTGGGTCCAAAAGTTGCTAGTGAAGCGAGAGTCGCGATCACTAACAATGTCTTTAGGCATGCCCCAATATTTGACGACATGAGAGAAGAAGAGTTGAGCTATATCTTCTGCTGATATATATTGTGGGGTTGCTATAAAGGTAGCATACTTGAAAAACTGATCCACCACAACCAAGATAGTTGTGAGATCCCCGACCTTGGGCAATCCGGTGATGAAATCCAGGAAAGCACTTTCCCAAGGTCTCTTTGGGACAACTAGTGGTTCCAAGAGTCCCGCTTGTGTCTAGCGGTCCGACTTGTCATTTTGGCGTACTAGACAAGTCTTCACATATTGAGTGACGTCATCGGCCATTTGAGGCGAATAATATGCACGGCGAAGTAATGCCATGGTGCGTTCTTCATCGGGATGACCGGCCCACAAAGTATCGTGGCATTCCGCCAGAAGAGTCCTTCGTAGATCTCCTCCTTTGGGAACATAAAGTCGGTTCCTTTTCACTTTTACGGAACCATCTTCTGTGTAGAACTGGCGAGTTTTGCCCTGTCCTACCAAATCAACCAAATACTGTGCAGCAGGATCCTTGATGAGTGGATCCTGTATTTGGTCTTTTATGGTAGTGGCTACTTCGCTCCCCCTTAGGGTGGCAAGTAGGCACACTGATGCTAGATCAGTTGTTCGACTGAGCACATCAGCAACATGATTAGTCTTTCCACTTCGGTACTCCAGGTTGAAGTGAAATTCCGCTAGGAGTTCCTGCCACCTGGCCTGTCGACCATTCAGCTACTGTTGGGTCATGAAATGGCTAACAGCTGTGTTGTCTCTTTTGACCATGAACGGGGTTCCCAACAGATAGTGCCTCCAAAGGCGTAAGTAATGAACGACAACCAATAATTCTTTCTCGTGGGCGGATAGCACCGCTTTGCATCCTTCAGCTTCCGGCTCTCGTATGCTACGGGATGCCCTTCTTGTAGCAAGACTCCACCAAGGGAATAGTCGGAGGCATCCATTTGTACCTCGAATGGCTTGGCCAAATCAGGGAGGGCCAAGACGGGGCTACTAGACATAGCTGCTTTCAATGCGTTGAAGGCCTCCGCTCGCGTGGGTCCCCAATCCCAAGGCATGACTTTCTTGAGAAGTTTTGTTAGTGGTACTGCGATGAGGGAGTAATTTTTTACAAATCATCGATAGAAGTTGCATAGGCCAAGGAACACCCTCAAGGCGTGGATATCCTTAGGCGGCGGCCAATCTGTGATAGCCTAATTCTTCTGTTGGTCCATCTTGATCTGCCCTTCCTCAATGACATGTTCGAGGAAGTCAATATGATTTTGAGAAAAGGAGCACTTGGATAGCTTCGCATATAATTCGTGCTCCCGCAATCGGGCTAGGACCTTCCTCAAGTGCTCCAGGTATTCTTCCAGTGTCTGGTTATATACCACAATGTCATCCAAGTAGATCACCACGAATTCTTCAATGTATTCTCGGAAGACTTGGTTCATCAGGGTGCAAAATGTGGCTGGTGCGTTAGTCAAACCGAATGGTATAACTAGGAAGTCATATGACCCATATCTTGTCATGCAGGTTGTCTTGTGTTCATTACCCTCTGCAATCCGAACTTGCCAATAACCTGTCCTCAGGACTATTTTGGTGAACACCGTCGCACCACCCAGTCTATCGAATAAGTCTATCATTAGCGGAATATGGTACTTGTTCTTCACGGTGACTTTGTTTAGATCCCGATAATCCACACAAAGTGTAAGCTGCCATCATGATTCTTTTGGAATAACACAAGGGACCCGTATGGGGACTTAGAGGTCACGATGATCTTTATGTCTAGCATTTTCGTCAACTGTCTCCGAAGCTCGATGAGTTCGGGTTGTGACATTCTGTACGGCGCTTAGGCGGGTGGTTTCGCACCCAGCACCAACTCAATCTCATGGTACGCAGTGTGCCTAGGTGGGAGTCGCTTTGGCATGTCTTGTGGCATGACGTCTTCAAATTCCAGTGGCAGTTCCTTCACAGGTGCGAAGAGGACCCGAGAAGCGTTCTATATCTTCAATGCAGAGGATAGCCAAGAATGTAGGTTCATGTCTATCGACCCCCTTCTTCAACTGCAAGGCCGAGATGTTTTCAGTGGCCATCTTCATGGGCATGCACGAGATAATGCAGGGCTTGACCCCATTTGTTCCCATCATCAGTAGCATGTCTGCACACGGTACAGGCATGGTGTTGGTTTGCCTTAGAAATTCCAAACCTACTATCAACTCAAAGTCATCTATGATCACCACGCGCAGGTTGAATTTTCCTTCATAAGGACCAAGCTTCACTGGTACTTCTTTGGCTATTCCACCCACTGGATGAGGAGGTGAGTTGATAGCCTTGACACGACCTCTGACCTTTCCTACAACTAGACCAAGGTGCTCCACATGAGTCGAGGCTAAGTAGTTGTAGGTAGCACCTGTGTCTATCATCGCCCGAATGGGCTTGCCATTTACCTTCATCTCGGTGAGCATTAAGGTCCTCTCTTGTTTAAGAGGATTCCTCTCATCCGCCTTCTTTTTCCCTTTCTTGGTAATAGGGAAGGGGTCCTTCTTCTTACGGATACCAGCACTGGTTCTCGCTAAGGCCTCAGAAATAAATCCAACAATTACATTGAAGGCACCTACTGGTTCGGTCTGGTCCGCATCATCTGTGTCGTCATCCGTCCCATCATCAAAAGCTTGATGAGCATTTATCTGTGTATGTGGGCATCCATTATTCCAATGTGGTCCGCTGCAATGACGACATCCTGAAGGGGGTTTCCTCCTCCGATCATTGTTGTTAGATGCAGTGCTAGTATTGCCTGAGGAGGGAGCCTTAGATTTGGTTGTACTCCGATCTCCTCCACTTCTACTAGGGCCATCAGTGCTCGGCTAGCCCCCTTTGTATCCTCCTCGGACAGGCTGTTGAGGCCTATCCTTCCGAGCTTCCACTTGATAGTCCCCAAGGCACTCCACTGCTTGTATCGCCTTAGGTAATGTGTCTACCCTTTGTCTTTACAGCTCCATACGGGCATAGGGTTTCAACCTTTCCAGGAAGGTGAAGAGTTTGTCTTTGTCCCCATGTCACGTATGTTCAGCATGAGTGCGGAGAATTCTCGCACATAATCCTGCACTGATTTGGTCTGGCGGAGCTCCCATAGCTTTCTCCTTGAATTGTACTCCACATTTTCGGGGAAGAACTGTAGGCGTGTGGCTGCCTTCAGTTCTGCCCGTGTCTCGAGAGCATCTTCACCGGCTCTAATACCAACTGTTATGAGGCGCCTTCTTGAGATTCCTTAGAAGGGCAATATAAGGCTAAGCAATCGATGTCAGTGCGATTGTTGTCCGCCAATTGAGGTCCCCTCCGTACGCTAGACTAGATTGTTAGTGCCATACGGGAAAACCAATATTATGAGCAACTGAGAGTGCAGAAAAGAGAATTGAGAATGAAAGAAATCTTGATTGCATTAATGAAAGCTATTACAAAAAAGCAACACAGTGTCGAGGGGGAGAGACACCAGTACAGAGAATTATTTGCTTGCTAGAAAGTTTTATTGCTTGATCCCCCCTAATAGTGCTTAAAAAAAATAAACTAAAGTTACATGAATTGACCTAAATAAGTTGTAGAAGCACACTGAAAGAAAATGAAGTAAAACTACTCTATATTTACAATGAAAAGGACTTAGGCTTCTACAAGGTAGAAACAAGTCTGTTTGCAGCAACTTTGTCTTTAGCATCTGGGTCTGCGCGCGCGGTGCTGTTGGTATCTGCCTGTGGCTGGGCGCTGGCGATGGCTATCGGTGGGGCGGTAGAGGCACATGCGCGCTTGTCACTTGGAGCTGCCGAGACCACGGGGCCGACCGTATCGCTGGGCGTTGGGAGGCTTGCCAGGACGCCACGGGCGCGTCCAAGTGGTCATGGGGCATGTCTGGAAAGCTGCCCATGACATTATACATGCTAAAGTTTTTTTGTTCATTTTCTAACACTTCGCACTAAACATGCTGAAGTTTTCATACTACAGGATTAGTTCGATTTGCCTTGTTATTATTTTCATTAGGAGATGGACTTTTGTTATATCTGCTTGGATCATGATACAAAACTTATACTGCTTTAGAATCTGCAACATTCAAACCATCTCTTGCACATACAGTAGATTCAGAACAACTTGCTGATTATCAACATGAAGTAGAACAACCAATAATGGAAGTAGACAATGAGTGACAATCTTCTAACATTACAACTGATTTAGAATCTGGAACACTGCAAGAATTACCTGTCGCTACAATAAATTTAGACCAGTTTGATGAGGTCCAACAAGAAGAAGGACAACTAATAATGCAAATAGACAACCAACATACAATCCAACAAAGTTTTTTGATATCTCCTGCAATGATAAGCAATAACCAAGATCAAGAAAATACAGAAAATATACCGATAACAGCAGATACAATTGAAGAAATTGCTGAAACTTCTACTGCTTCTAAGAAATCAAGAACAAGAGTGAGGAGAAAGCTGAAAGAATCTCCCCCATGTAAAATACTTAGGCACGATGCATTGCTTAAGGAAATAAAAGTAGGATCAATTTTTGAGAACAAGAAGAGCATGATTAAATTTTTCTGCAGCTTGGAGATAAACCAAAAAGTTGAATTCACTGCTATTAGATCATGTTCAAAGAGATACAAGCTAAAATGTGTCGTGGAGAAATGTGGTTGGAATGTATATGCTACCAGATTAAAAGATTCCACACTTTTCAGGGTGATAAAATTTCATAACAACCATGAATGCTCAGTTAATGCAAGAAAATTCGATCAGAAGCATGCTTCATCAAATTGTATAAGTGAGCAAATTTTAGAACATGTTCGGGATAAAAGATTGAGGCTACACCAGCCTTTGTAGAAAGTGAAATGAAAAAAAATTTAAAATTAACATTGGATATCACAAGGCATGATGCGCTATTCGAAAAGCTATTGCTTGTATAAGCGGAACACCAGAAGAAAACTACCAGATTCTTTCTTCATACCTACACATGATGGTGCATAGAAACCTAGGGACGTAAACTAGCATAAAAAGAGATCAGTAGAATCGATAAGCAAAAAAATAATAACTATCAGTCTGAAGTTTCAACTATCCCTATTTGAAAACTTCACACCTTATGATTTGTTTTTTTTGTGTTTCACCTGTACAGGTTTGCTTACATGTTCTTTGCTCCTACGACATCAATAGCTGGTTGGCGTTACTATAGACCCGTGATTGCAGTAGATGCAACATTTTTAAAGTCAAAATATCATGATGTTCTATTTGTTGTTGTATCAAAGGATGCAAACAATCAAATATTTCCTCTATCTTTTGGTGTAGCAGATCCATAAAATAATGATGCATACATCTGGTTCTTCGGGGAAATGAGAAAAGCAATTGAAATTCGTCGTAAACTGGTTTTCTTATCAGATAGGAACCAATCGATCGCACATGGTATTAGAAAAATTTATCCTGAAGCTCACCATGGTATCTGCCTCTATAACTTTGAGAAGAATTTAGAGCAAAGACATGCAAAAAGTACGGTGATAAATCTTTTCCCAAGCGCTGCAAGGTCATACAAACGTGAAGATTTTAATAAGCCAATGTCCCAGATCAAAAGTGTTAACAAGAAAACATACAATTACATAATAGAAGAGCCACCAGAGAGATGGACCGGATCGTGATTCCCACAACGATGTTATGATATGCTGACAACAAACATAATAAATCAATGAATTTCGTGTTACTAAAAGAGAGAAAGATGACTGTTTAAAGAATGTTAGATTTCATCCAAGAAAAGTTGCAACAATGGTTTTATGAGGGGAGAAAAACAGCACATGAAACTTTTCACAAAGTATCAATATGGGCAAAAGAAGAGATGAATAAGAAGATAGACTTGGATTGCAAAATGTTTGTAAGTATATTTATTAAGTTCAGCATTTATGATCTCATTGACTGCCTGCTTACAGAAAAACACATGTTTGAAGTTTTTTCATACTGTATTTTGCTTAACTATAGTATGTTTTGTCTGAAGTAATTAACTAATGCATAACTTTAGCTCTTTATGTCTGAAGTGATTTGCTGTTTACACAGAAAAAAACTTCATACTTTTTTTTTTGAATCCATAATACACTAATATAATTTTTTTACTTTTTTATTCCTTCTTAGGTGTTCAACCTTGATTCAATGTTGTTTAAAATAAATAATAAAGGAATGGAATTTATTGTGGACTTAAAGAAGAGAACTTGTGACTTCTTGGAATTTCAACTTGATGAATTGCCATGTCCGCACGCAATTGTTACTATCAATAAGAGATATTTGCAGAAATTTGATTACTGCTCAAAATGGTATTCAAGGGAAACATGGTTCAAAGCATACGAAGGGCTTGTTGATACTGTAGGAGATCAAAATTCATTGGATATACCACAAAATGTAGAATCTCAAATCATAAAACCTCTCGATGTAGAGATTCTACAAGGAAGAAGATAAAAGAAGGGGTATATCCCTACGACTGAATCAGTACGACTGAATCAGTACGACTGAAGTCTACCAAATGTAGTCGCTGTAAATAAATTGGGCATAACAGAATAACTTGCTTGTCTTCTCCACCGCCTTATCCATATTCCAAGAAATACGCTGAAAAATACTTCAACATTCAATAATCCTTGGGAAAAAAATTCATTCTAAAGGAAGCTAGATATTCTGAATTTAGTCTTTCATCATTGATTGATATATGTGAAATGTGATTGTTTTCATAGAAGTAAAAAAACTAAGCTCTTGGATTGAAAAATGCTCGCTTATATATTGCTTGAAATACAAACCACTCATTTTTGTTGGCGGCTTACAAGTTTGGTTGCATTCTAAAAAGTATGCAATCACTTCGCAAGAAAAAATTGTAAGTGAAATAAACATCTTCAACACACACAGACACACAAAAAAAAAAACACATATATACATAATAAAAAACTACAGATCTTTCTGCATGAAGTATTCATATATATAAAGTAATACTTCAAGCTTAAAAGGATAAGTCTGAAGTTTTGCAAAAACTCGTTAGAAAATTACATACTGCATGACAACTTTAGCATGTTTAGTCTGAAGTTTTAGCAAATGAACATAAAAACTTCAGCATGTTTAGTCTGAAGTTTAGAAAAACTCATCATAAAATAAAAGACTGCAGGACAAAATTTCAGCATGTTTAGTATGAAGTTTTAGAAAATGAGCAAAAACAATTTCAGGATGGATAAGTCTGGCTCTTAAAAGCTATAGTTACAGCCTTATATATGCCTATTAGCGGGTAATGTTTGCAAAATAATTTGAGCCTATAAAGTCTGACTCTCAAAAGCATTAGATGATAACTTCAGACCAAAAAGGTTGAAGTTTCTAACTTATATATGCTAACTTTAGCCTTATAAGGCATGCAATTTTATGTTGACACGTACTATATTATTACATTAAAATGAGAGCAGCCTTCAAAATTCAAATAAATTATACACAAAAACAAAACATGATTTTCACTTATATAACATATTACATGAAAAAAAATCACACAAAACAAAAGAAAGCCATAAAAACATTAACTAAATACAGAAGAAAAACATAAAAAAAGGGATTAAAAAAACTAACCATCACCACCATCATCAGAACAGTACTTATCAATATCTCGATATATCTCATCATCATCCGAATCAAAGATAATATAGGATACTCGGGCAAAATACCACAAAGTCTCATGAGATCGCACTTTAACTTGTTGAATTGATCACCGCAACTGATTTTGTTCAACTATTACTCTGTCCATAAGATAAGGAAGACTCTTCAAGCTATTTTACATCTTGACATAGTTGTCCTTGATAGGAAATTTAAAAGAATTAAACTGCTGCACAACCTTGTCGAATGAGGTCGAATAATCTTCACAACTGCGTTCGAGGTTCAACATATTCTGGAATGATTCATCGGCAAAAAATTGTGGTTTGGTTCTTTCCCATCAGCATTTATTTGCTCTCGCTTCTGCATAAGATTAGTCATTGGTACGTTACTATTCCAATCAGACTTTAAACTCTTCCACTTCTGTATAAGTTCATCCATTGTAAGCTTTCTGCTTCCGCTAGCATCAGACATTGTTTCTTTAAAAAAGCTAAAAGGCTATGGATGAATATAAATTTAAAGAAATATGGTAGAAGGCTATGGATGACTGTGAAATTTTCAAGTGAAGAGATTGTTAATATAGCCAAAGTTAGCACCTAATCAATCTAATATCTATAAATGCAAAGGTAATTTTTCAGGTCTGTTTACTGTTTTACATTCAGAGAAATTGAATGTAACAAGATAAGTAGGTGGTAAAAGATAACAAGTAGGTGGTAATGCAAAAAGTAATGTAACTTCGGCCTAATAAGTCTATAGTTTTTCTATACTAAAAATATAACTTCAGGATGAAAAGCTAAAGTTTGCACCTAATCAATTGAAAGACTTCATTTACTATTTATAAATGCAAAAGTAACTTTTTAGGTCATTTACTATATGGTCAGACAAATTAAATGTAATATAAAGTAGGTGGTAAAAGACAAAAAGTAGTTGGTAAATACAAAAAAAATAAGTTTGAAGTTTTAAAATACAAAGGAATGTAACTTCAGACTAATAAGCCCATAGTTATGAAAGCATAAGCTAGAACTTCATGCTAAATTAGCATGAAGTTGTTTCACGTTGATATAGACTTAGAGTAACCTTCAGAATCTGAAGTTTCAAGGATACATAAGCTAAAACTTCATGCTTATATGGCATGAAGTTGTTTCACGTTGATATAGGCTCACATGAATTTTCAGATTAGATGATTAGTGTTTTTCAAGAAACTTCATCACAAAAGGTCTTAAGCTTCAAGGATATGGAAAGAGAACTTCACACATATATAAAAAATAACTTCAAACTATAAATATTTACAAAAAAAATAGCTGGTAGTGTTTTACTCATAACTACGGCATAAAAAGTTTGAAGCTTTAAAGATATATAACCTAAAACTTCATACTAAACATGATGAAGTTTTGTCCTGCAGTTTGTAATTTTGTAATGAGTTTTTTCTAGACTTTAGACTAAACATGCTGAAGTTTTTATGTTCATTTGCTAAAACTTCAGACTGAACATGCTGAAGTTTTGTTATGCAGTCTATAATTTTCTAATAACTTTTTACAAAACTTCATACTTATGCATGCTGAAGATTTTTAGTTCATTTGGTAAAACTTCATACTAAAACATGCTGAAGTTGTCCTGCAGTCTGTAGTAGTGTAATGTGTTTTTTCCTAAACTTCAGACTAAACATGCTGAATTTTTTATGTTCATTTGCTAAAAATTCAGACTAAACATGCTGAAGTTTGTCCTGTAGTAAGTAATTTTCTAATGAGTTTTTGCTTATCTTCATACTTATACATGCTAAATTTTTTTTGTTTATTTCCTAACACTTCACACGACCTTCAGCACCATGTAGCAAAATCTACACCTCCACACCACCAACCGTACTAATTCTGTAAAGCTAACCAGGAGTCCGCAAATCAATACACGTTGCCTCTCACCCCGGACACCATTCTCAGGCGACACTAAGCTGGTGCAGCTTCCTCTAAACATCTGAAATTTTCCTTGCTCATCCGAGCTAGTGATATTCTTGTCAACACCGAACCGCAACCTTGATCCTCAACTTTCAAATTCCCATGCCGCTCACTGCACCTATCATGCCGATACGCGATAATACAAGTATTCACCATAACCCTTGAACTACTAATGGAATAAACACTTCATTGGCTATAAATCTTTCACTTAGCTCATTTCAAAAGAACCAACGCAACACGCAATTGAATTCCCAAACCGCAGAAAAATACAAACCTCAAGTCGTGATCTAAACCGCCATGGCTCTTCCGGAATCCATTTACACCACAAGGCCATTGAATCAAATACCTCCCAAATCAATCAAGTCGTGGTTGTTGTCGAGCCCGCACATACAACCACAAACCACATGTATAACTTCACACACCGAAGGAACTGATCATTGCCACAATCACGTTTATTTAAACCATTATCAACCAACCCAACTTCCTTCAATTTACTCTTGACTTGCCTTAGAAATAATAATAACTCCATTCAAAACATAACGAACTCAATCTGTGCTCATCTCGAGTGACCCAAATCACAAGACCACCTCGTCTCGATATCCATAAACCATCTCATACCCTCCTCATGCGCACAATAGCATCTCCAACTGGTACACCCGTTCTGCAAGACCTTCTGCGAATCCGAAGCTATTTATCCCATTCCTCTAATACTGCACCGCAGACCCGATGAAAACATGAAACACTCCGAGCCCCTTTCATAATCCACTGCAACAACTCGATCCTTAACCACCCAACAACCCGAAATCCTTAGGCACTACACTTTAATTTTTGAACCCACTAGGACTGTTGTCGAGAGTCACCCACTCTGAACTGGTCCCGAATATAACCAAACTCCAACGCTCTACTAGCACATGAACACCCTTTCGAAGAAGCAACCGGCTAAACTCTTTTCCTTGTACATCACATCCACAAAAGCATAAAATCTGAGTCTTCCCAAAACCTGAACATGAATCGATAAAGCTGAATAGCACACATCCATCAAGTTCCTTGCTGAATTCCCCTGATGTTTCTTTTTCTTAGTCATAAATAATCCACAATCGCATCGATAACCAGAATCCGCACAAGAAGACAACCATGCTACAATTATATAAACCTAGAACCCACCAAGATTCCTCCTTCTCAATAACCATGATCTTGCATATCTAACCCGCCAAATTTCTTGTAGTTTCTTATTAAACTTTTCATGGACATCCCGGATTATCAGCCATAATCGCATATTCGACCTTCTGCGGGGTAGTAAGTAGAACTCTTCGCAGAAACTTCATAAGAATCACGCGACCGCTAATTCGGCTTGCAAGAGATCACCCACCTGTAGAATCCCTTACCGACATCTTCCAACGGCGCTGCACTGGGTACAACTACCACGAAATCAGTAAACTCTCCTGAGCCCATGCTCGCCACCAGCTGTACAAGTCTGTTCATTCCCCATTGACATCAACTGAAAGTCCGACAATACATTCTAAACTCGACGTCACGTTTCACACCTCTTCATTTCCAGCAAATTCCCCTCTGCCATAATCAAGCTTCCTCCCTCCAGCAGCCACCATCCTAAATGAAATGCATTGGCTTAGTCATTATCCACCATGATTCCTAAATCACTTTAAACTTTCCTCAAGGCAAGTGGATTTCCTACCACAGAATCTATATGCTACTCTGCCACTCCCACTTGGTTAAATCACCTCCTTTAAGAAAATTCTCGACCTCTGCTCTTCATACTTGACCTACTAGTAATTTGACCACCGCGAGACACCTTCTGCCATGTCCTTCCTCATCCTTCACTACCCAGATGTTGCCTCAAATCAAAATCCTTCTCTGTAGCACCTAAAATAATAAATTGCTACCAACTTTAAGCCTCCTCGAAGATCATCTTTCTCGAGTCATCAGCTTTCGAACGTTGGTTCGATTCTGAAATCGCTACACACCACCATATCTGACAACCGCTTCTTAGACCTTATCTCACCACACCCTGCTACGAAGGCAAATCAAAGAAGGCCATAACACCGGCAAACCTTAATACATTCGAACAAGGACAATGACACCACATCACAAATGAAAATTTTCACCACGCTCGAAAATATCAAGTCACGTTACTCCATCAACGAAAACCCGAACATCCATAGTCCAATTGCCCTTCCTCCGCTGAAATTAGATGTCGAACCTCTAAACCATGAACTGAGAAATCCTCCTTTCGAGTCATTCACCGCCGCGATCCATAAATAAGCACCCTACCATTACACCAACACTGTGCGATAACAACGCATAAACATCATAGCAACCTGTGCATAGCCTCAAAACCATAGGAAATACAGATACTAAGCCGAAACGATAGAACATCCTTCTACAAGGCGATGATAATAGCCCGCCCGAACATGCAGGGAAAAACATCCTGCACCACATCTGCGGTACCACCACAACTTCTCGACGCCCAATTGATAACAAGCGCTTCACGTCGCATAAGATTGAGTAGGAAGGAAATAAAGGCATAAGCCTCAAAGGAATCAAATCGTACGATGAGGAATCGAGAAAGGAAGTGCTCCTAACAGCCTTGTAGCCGCTCGAAGATAAGTACAAACGTCTTTGTACTGATCCGCAAGACTCTACTAGACTTGCTCATGACTCTTGAGACCCAAGTGAACCTAACGCTCTGATACCATGCTGTCACGACCCAAAATTTACTATAGGTCGTGATGGTGCCTACGCCACCGTCAGGCAAGCCAATAATGATTTACCAATTTGATTACTCATTTTATTACATTAATATCATAATTTTCAATAATTAAACAATATAAAACAGAATTTAAAGGGTAAATGATAATATTTACACGAACCACAATAATGAACAATCCGAGTGAACCCCCAAAACCCGGTATCACAAGTGCATGAGCATTTTCTAAGGAGTGCAATAATAATACAATATCTGTCCAGAATGTAAATAAGATAGGATAAAATAAATAGTACGATGGAGACTCACTGGACTGTGATGCGTAGCCTAGGTTGCAGCTCACATAAAGTCTCATCAACAGATGTGCCTACCCGCAAATATGATCATCAAATGAACCTGTCAGATCCTTCACATTTAGTGCAGAAGTGCAGCATGAGTATGTAAATCAACACGCACCCAATAAGTATCTAGTCTAACCCCGAAAAAGTAGTGACGAGGGGTCTACATGGACACTTACTAGAGGTCCAATAAAATAATATAATAGTTCATAACAGATATGTAGAGCACAACAATAGTGGGGAAAATCTGTAAATTTCATAATCTTCCAAATATTTCTTTTAAAGTATCAATTTCTCGAACTTGTATTCTACCTTAACAACTCAGAAAATGTCAAGTGCTGATATCAAATATATAAGGAATACCATAAAAATGCTGGGCATCAATGGAAGGTTTATCTCGTGAATATTCGGATTGCTAGCGATATAATGTACGATTTTGCCGAGGTCGTTCGGCCCGATCCAGAATAATGTGTACACTATCGATGGTCGAATGGCACAAATCATAGATGCATCTATTAAACTGTCGAGGCGTTCGGCCTGCACCACAAGAAAGGAAGGAAGTTACCAATTACGAGACACATGCTTACAATACAGTACATGAGCACAAAGTGAATATAATCTTTACCGTTTCTCAAATAACTTGCTCAAAACTCAAAGTGACAAGGCTTGGCCTAGTATACATCTATTCATGTCTAAATCAATTTTAGTTATAACTTTAATTAATTAAGCCAGCAGAACGAGTTCAAATAATTCAATTATTACATGATAAGGCCCTAAGTCTACCTGGACATAAACATGCTTTAGCTACGTATGGACTCTCGTCACCTCGTGCGTACGTAGCACCCACAACTAGTATCACATAACAATTACATCACCTAGGGGGTAGTTTCCTCCTCACAAGGTTAGACAGGAGACTTACCTCGGTCCAAAGTTCCATAACCGGCTCCAACGCCACTCTAACACTCAACTCCAAGCTAAATGTTCCGAAACTAGTCAAACAACGTACAAATAAATCAAAATATACTCCAATGCTTAATTTTTAACAATTTATAACAACTTCCCAACTTCGCTCGAAAAGTCAATAAATCAACCCTTGGGCCCACATGTCCGAATTCCGAAAATTTTTGAAGATAAACTTTACCCATAACACTACTAACTCAAATATATACTTTATTTCCAATTTCATGGTAAAAATCCAAAAATACCAAATTCTAAGTTTCTTTCAAAATCTCACAATTTCTACTAATTTCTATGTTTAAATCCTTGTATAATCAATATTGTTAGCTAATAATATGCGGGATTACTTACCTTGCAATAGATGTTGAAAATCACCCTTTGAAGAGCTCTAAAAATCGCCCAAGCCATGTGAGAAGTGGAAGAAATGAACCAAAACCCTCAATAAAGCAAGTCAGCCCAGCAACATCCTTCTTCGTGATCCCGTAAAAGGCCTCGCGATCGCGAAGGCCAAATGCCACTGCCCCAAAAACTCCTCTTCGTGTTCGAGTCACCTACGCCGTTTGCGATGCCTCCAGGTCCTGATGCTTCGCGTTCGTGGTCACACAACTTGCATTCGCGAAGGCTTAACGCTTCCAGGCCCCCAGCTCCCTTCCTTCTACGGTTCGCGACCCCTATGTCGCATTCGCGTAAGCTGCTCCAGTCCTCTTTCGCGTTCGCGATCTCTGTGTCGCATTCGCGTAGAAAAAAATTCCATTGGCCCAAAATTCTTCTTCGCGAACGCGTGAGACTCTTCGAGTTTGCGAAGAACAACACCAGACACCAGTACCAGCAATTGCAAAATAGGGAAAAATGGTCCGAAACCACTCCAAATCACACCCGAGGCCCCAAGGACCCTGTCCAATCACACCAATCAGTCCCAAAACATGAAACAAACCTGCTCGAGGCTCCAAATCACACCAAACAACATCAAAACTACAAATAGACGATCAAAACCTTTTTTTAAACTTTCAAAAATTCAAACTTCGCCGAACGCGTCCAAATTATACTTAAACATCCCGGAATGATGTCAAATTCTGCGTGCAAGTCACAAATCACGACACGAACCTATTCCAAGGCTCGGAACTTCGGGAGGACATCGATAACACCAAAATTCATTTCAAATCAAACTTAAGAATTTCTTAAACTTCCAAAATGCCAACCTTCCATAATAAGCACCGATATACTCCAGGACTACTCGATACTCAACCCGAATATATGCCCAAGTCCGAAATCATCATCGAACCTATTGGAACCTTCAAATCCTGATTCCGAGGTTGTTTACTCGAAAGTCAAACCTTAGTCAATTCTTCCAACTCAAAGCTTCCTAAATTAGAATTTTCTTTCCAAGTCAACTCCGAACTTACCGAAATTCAATTCCGACCACACATACAAATCACAATACCTGAAGTGAAGCTATTAAAGGCCTCAAACCGTTGGACGACATGCTAGAGCTCAAAACGACAGGTCGGTCGTTACATTCCAACGCACTGTCATATGGTAAATCACTCAAGGAATCGTACACGTATATAGTTTTGGTTTTAAAGTGCATAATTTCAAGAAAGTAGTGCGTAGATAATTGGCCAGGTCTGGGCTTAAGTCAAAATGGAAAGAATACTTTTTCAATAGATGCCAATGAGATACCACATGAAAGGTCAATGCCTCTTACGTAGTTGGCCACCTTTTAACCAGTTGATCTTCAATAATCCAGGTAAACTCAGTAAGTTCCTCAATCTCCATTTTTTCTTCAGAATCCACAGCTTCCTCAATCACATGTTTTTTGACAGCCCGCTTTCTCTTTGATTTGCTCTTTTTCTCTTCCATTTTTATTTTCTCCTACATTATTTTTTCCTTCTTTATTCTAATTTTTTTTTAACAACCCGACCGATCATTTTGAGCTCTAGCGCGTCGTTCGACAGTTTGAGGCCTTGGGTAGCTTCACTTCAGGTATTATGACTTGTACGTGTGGTCGGAATTGAATTTCGGAAAGTTTGGAGTTGACCTGGAAAGAAAATTCTAATTTTGAAAGCTTTAAGTTGGAAGAATTGACTAAGGTTTGAATTTTGAGTAAGCGACCTCAAAATCGAGATTTGAAGGTTCCAATAGGTTTCTATGATATGTTCGGTCACGTGGTCCGGGAGCATTTCGACGCCTATTATGGAAAGTTGGCATTTTGCAAGTTTAAAAAAATTTTAAGCTTAATTTGAAATGAATTTTGGTATTATCGATATCCATTCGAAGTTCCGAGCCTTGGAATAGGTTTGCATCGTAATTTGTAACTTGCACGTAAAATTCAGCGTCATTCTGGGATGTTTAAGCATGAATCGGACGCGTTCGGCGAAGTTTGAAAGTTTAAAGAAAGGTTTCGATCGTTGATTCATAATTTTGATGTTATTTGATGTGATTTGAGGCCTCGAGCAGGTTCGTTTCATGTTTTGGACTAGTTGATGTGATTGGACGGGGTCCCGGGGACATCGAATGTGATTCAGAGTGGTTTTGGACCATTTTTTCATGTTTTGCAACTGTTGGTGCTGGTGTCTAGTGTTGTTCTGCACGAACGGGAAGGGTCTCACGCGTTCGCTAAGAAGAATTTTGGGCCGATGGATTTTTGTTTTATATGAAGGCGACACAGGGGTCACGAACGCAGAAAAGGACTGGAGTAGCGAACGTGACATCGAGGTCGCGAACGAGAAGGAAGGAAGCTAGGGGCCTGGAATCGTTAAACCTTCACAAACGTGGCTGTGTGACCGCGAACGCGAAGCATCAGGACCTGGAGGCATCGCGAACGCGGCGTAGGTGACGCGAACGCGAAGATGAGTTTTTGGGTCAGTGGCGTTTGGCCTTCGCGATTGCAAGGCATTTTACGCGATCGTGAAGAAGAAATTTGCTGGACAGAGTTGTTTTATTGTGGGTTTTGGTTCATTTCTTCCATTTCTCACATGGCTTGGGCGATTTTTGGAACTCTTCAAGGGGAGATTTTCAACATCGATTGCAAGGTAAATAATTCTCACATATTGTTAGCTAACTACATGGATTGTAGAAATTGTGAGATTTTGAAGAAACCTAGAATTTTGCATTTTTGGATTTTTACCACGAAATTGACATGAAATTTGGAATAAATCATATATTTGAATTCGTAATGCTATAGGTAAAACTTATATTGACGTTTAGAGCGGAGTTAGGAATTGTTATAAATTGAATAATTATAAGCATTTGAGTATATTTTGATTGAGTTGCACATTGTTTGACTATTTTTGGATCGTTTGGCTTGAATTGAAGAGTCAGAGAGGCGTTGAAGCTGGTTATGAAACTTCGGAGCGAGGTAAGTCTCCTGTCTAACTTTGTGAGGGGGAAACTACCCCCTAGGTGATGTAATTGTTATGTGCTATTAGTTGTGGGTGCTACGTACGCACAAGGTGACGAGAGTCTGTATGTAGCTAAAACATGTTTATGTCCGAGTAGACTTAAGACTTTACCATATAATATTTGAAATACTTGAATCCATTCTGTTGGCTTAATTAATTAAAATTATAATTAAATTGATTTAGAAATATATACATGTATATTAGGCCGAGCTTTATTACCTTGAGTTGTAGGCAAGTTATATGAGAAACGGCAAAGGTTAAATTCGCTTCGTACCCCATGTACTGTATTGTAAGCACGTGTCTCGTAATTCGATGATTTTCTTCCTTTCTTGTGGAGTGGGTTGAACGCCTCGGCCGTATAATAGATACATCTATGGTTCGTGCCGCTCGACCCTCGACAGTGTACACATTATTCTGGATCGGGCAGAACGACCTCGGCATAATCGTGCGTTATATCGCTGACAGTCCGAACGTTCATGAGATTATCTTTCCACTGATGGCCGGCATCTTATATGGTATTCCTTATTCATTTGATATTTGGCACTTGACATTTCTAAGTTGTTAAGGCAGAATACAAGATTGAGAAATTCATACTTTAAAAAGAAATATTTGGAAGATTAGGTAACTTACAGATTTACCCTATTATGATTGTGTGCTTCACATCTGCTTATTATTTTATTATATTGCTTTGTTGGACCTCTAGTAAGTGTCGATGTCGACTTCTCGTCACTACTTCTCCGGGGTTAGGCTAGATACTTACTGGGTACGTGATGATTTTACGTACTCATGCTGCACTTGCACTAAATGCGTTGATATCTTTATCTAATAAAATTCACAATTTCAAAAATAATAAAGTTAATAATGAAGTTGGTAGTTCACCGTTTGCTTGCCTAACAGAGATGTTGGGCGCCATCACGGCTTATAGTGAGTTTTGTGTCGTGACATTTCTCCTTCTGTTCATCTGAAGGATGAAGACGATCCAATTTAGTTATATATTGATCAAAAAGTAAATTTGTTACTGCACTTTTTGATTCTGGATAACTTGGAAGGTGATAGCAATATTTTTTTGTACAAGAAATATACGGCCACTTTAATATTCTGCAAATGAAAAACATAAAAAGAAAATATGTGAACTTAGCTACAATATAATTCAAAGTAAAAAATAATTTTAGGAAATGAACTGAAATTTTTTAGCATGTTTAGTTTGAAGTTTAGAAAAAAAAACTCATTATAAAACTAGAGACTGCAGGATAAAAACTTCAGCATGTTTAGTATGAAGTGTTAGGGAATGAACTAAAAAAATTCAGCATGTATAAGTCCGAAGTTTAAAAAAAAACTCATTACAAAACTACAACCTGCAGGACAAAGCTTAATCATGTTTAGTATTAAGTATTAGGAAATTAACCAAAAAAAACTTCAGCATGCACAAGTATGAAATTTAGAAAAAAATTATTAAAAAACTACAGATTGCGGGACAAAAACTTAAGGATGTTTAGTATGAAGTGTAAGGAAATGAACTAAAAAATTTTAGCATGCATAAGTATGAAGCTTAGAAAAAACTCATTACAAAACTACAAACCGTAGGAAAAAAACTTAAGCATGTTCAGTATGAAGTGTTCAGAAATGAACTAAAAAACCTTCAGCATGTTTAATTTAAAGTTTAGAAAAAATCCATTGCAAAACTAGAGACTGCAGGACAAACACTTCAGCATGTTTAGTATGAAGTGTTAGGGAATGAACTAAAAAACTTCAACATATATAAGTCTGAAGTTTAGAAACAAAACTCATTACAAAACTACAGGCTACAGGACAAAACTTCAGCATGTTTTAGTATGAAGTTTTAGCAAATGAACTAAAAAACTTAAGCATTTATAAGTCTGAAGTTTACCAAATTACACTATGAAAACTTCAAAACGAACATAAGGCTGAAGTTTTAAGAAATACAGTTCAAAACCAATTCATAAACAACAAACTTAATAACCTACATCATTCGCAAGATCAGAGTTAGGTTCCATAAGCTCGGTAAAGAATGACTTTGGAATATCAATTCCAGCTAATCTGAATGGCTTGGAATCATATTCCCCTGCATCCCTCTTCAATCAGTCTGTAAATCTCTGCATCAATCCGTTGTCTTGCTTGACATAATGGAAGGGACATCTTCGTATAGTCTTTCCTGTTTTCCAATCTTTCCCCCTTGCCTTTTGTTTAGGAATGACGTAAGGATATTTCAACCAAATACTCTCCATACGAATCATTTTCCCTACTTTATCTAGTTTTTGTTTTGCTTGCTGCTCCTGCTGCTCAGTCACAACTAACTGTTGCGGTTCAGCAGCAGGGGCAAAATTCACAGTCATAGGGATAGATACTTCTCCAACTTCCTGTTGTTCATGATCTTCTTGTCTCTCTTCACCAACAACAACAGTAGCAGATTACCTTCTCAACCAGTGTCTTGTGTACTACCTAGTGAAAATGAGCATAAATTGAAGTTGGGGATATCACTGGTGTCACGCAAAACGTTAGGAGAACTGGAAAGCTTCCTTCTCTTAGGATTTGGAAGAAGTTGTGATGCATCAAATGAGATCTGCAAAACAAGAAAAATATATACATAAATACAACTGATACAAACACGCATTAGTAAAAAAATAACTTGTAATCGAATTGCATCAAATAACTACCTGGTCTAAGTGTTGCGACATAAATGGT
This sequence comes from Nicotiana obtusifolia, assembly GCA_002018475.1. Lineage (NCBI taxonomy): Eukaryota > Viridiplantae > Streptophyta > Magnoliopsida > Solanales > Solanaceae > Nicotiana > Nicotiana obtusifolia. The sequence goes on from MCJB01031606.1 coordinate 36,743, forward strand.
GTTTTCATACCAACGGATCCGCTTGCATTACCCTCAGATATGCCTAAATCTTCATGCAAAAAAAAAGATAAAAATATTAAATAATACTGACTAAATTTTGAAAATACTACAAAGACACTTCACACCTGTCTGTGAGCCAATAGGTGCAAAGAGATGTATTCTCCTTTTTCATATAGCCGAATGAGCTCACCAATTTTTTTTCGGCTGCATCAAGTCTTTCTGAATAATCATCAAAAAGCACAAAAAGAAAACAAAGTATGTAAAATTTCAAACTAAAAATAAAAACTTGGATCAAATGTAGTAAGTTCCTGATGTATAGAATACCTTGACGTTTTCCTTCCACTGCGCTATCGCCAGACTGCATACCTTTATTGATCTCAGCACCTCTAGCTTCATTCAGTGGTGAGCATCGTCAGCGAGCCTTGGAGTATTCTGCAGAGGGATTTTTCGACTCTATCTTCATGCAATGTAGCATCATCGGAGGGTTTTTGAGTCTTATCAATTGAATCACCACTGTTTTCAACTTCCACTGCATATTTATAAGGGGGAAAATCGATGACCTAAAATTTCCTGTAATGACAATTTCCTATGTGTCTCCACCTAAAAATTCTTAGCAAATAGCTAATGCTTTCACAAAAGCGTTGCCTTTTTCAATGCGAGTACCCACATCAAAACTCGGTGCGTGTTCTTCAGTACCGATAGGTTAATCATTGTAATGACCCGGCCAGTCGTTTTGAGTATTACAGTCTCGTTCCCTATTTATTGCTTATTCTATTCTCATTTGTTGATATGTGACTTGCCGAGGTAGTTGGTTTGGTTCCTATGATGTTTCAAAATGAATTGGGACTTTTACTCCCAAAGTTGGAAGCCTAAGTTGAAATAGTTGACCGGATGTTGACTTATGTGTAAACAACTCAGAAATGGAGTTTTGATGATTCTGATAGTTTCATATGGTGATTTTGGACTAAGGAGTGTGTTCAGATATTAATTTGGAGGTCCATAGATGATTTTGACTTCAATTGGCGGAGGTTGGAAAAATAGAAGTTTGGAGAGTTGAGAAGTTTGACCGAGAGTTGACTTTGTGGTTACCGAGCTTGTATTTTGGTTCCAGAAGTTAGAATAGGTCTGTTGTGTCATTTATGACTTCTGTGCAAAATTGAGGTTAATCGGAGTTTATTTGATAGGTTTCGGCATCGATTGTTTAAGTTGGAAATTTATTAGTTTTATTAGGCTTGAATTGGTGTGCGATTCGTGTTTTGTATGTGATTAAGGTCTCAACTAAGTTCGTATCGTGTGTTAGGAGTCATTCGTATGTTTGGTTGAGGTCCCGGGGGCCTCGGGTGGCTTTCGAATAGTTAACGGATCGAATTTAGCTTAAGTGGTATGCTAAAGTGCTTCAGGTCTTGTGTCATCGCACCTGCGGAGGGATTGGCTGCAGGTGCGAAGCCCTAGAAGAGGCTAGAAGTGCGCAGCTGTGAAATGGAAGAAGCTTGCTGGGAAGTGCAGGTGCGGAGGAATATCCGCAGAAGCGGAACTGGGCAGTGTGGCTTGGATCGCAGAAGCGATGGGTTGTCCGCAGATGCAGCCCCGCATATGCGAAAAGGGGACCGCAGGTGCGCAAAGTCGGGAGTTAGTGGGCTTCGCAGAAGTGATGCGTAATCGCAAAAGTGTTTCTGCATATGCGGATTTGTGGCCCGCATAAGTGAAAGGCCTGGGCAGTGTACTTAATTGAAGGGTTCTGAGATTTTATTCATTTTTGGACTTTGGGAGCTCACATTGAGGCAATTCTTGGATGGTTTTCAAGGGATTGATTGGGGTAAGTGAAGTTAACTCGGATTTGGTTAGGATACATGAATAAATCATTGTTTTCATCATTTAATTAATGTTTTGGGTTGAAAATTTTGGAGAAAATTGTAAAAACTTCATAGGCTTAAATTTGAGGATTTGAAGGTCGAGTTGTGATCGGAATTGAGTAATTTTGGTATGGTCGGACTCGTGGTTGAATGGGTGTTCAGATTTTATTAATTTTGTCGGATTTCGAGACGACAGCCCGGGGTTGACTTCTTTACTTTGCTTAACAACTTAGCTTTATCATATGGAATTGATTCATATAGCTTGTTTTGATTGTATCAAGTTGTTTGTGGCTATATTCGAGTCGTTCGGAGGCCAACTCGCAAGGCAAGGCCTTATTGGAGTAGAAGTTTGCACGGTTTGAGGTAAGTAACACTTTTAAACTTGGTTTTGAGGTTATAAATCCTTGAATTGCGTGTTGTGTGGTTGGTGTTTGAGGCGACGCAAATGCTAGGTAACAGGCGTGTGGGCGTGCACCGTAGAAACTGTGACTTGGTCAATTTCGTGGAATTGTGTAGTCAAATAACCTTGTCATTATCCATTTATTCCCCCTGTGTTAGAGAAATTATGTTGTGATTCATGTTAGAAATCATCATTAGGCTATATGCTGATACTGTTGGGACCCACAGAGGTTGTGTTGCTGTTGAATTACTTGCTTAATTTGCAATTATATACTCAGTCACATCTATCATTTGCATATCATATCTCAGTCTTTGTTACCATATATTGATACATCATATCATTATTTTCTTGGGGCTGATTGACATGATATTCGTGAGTCCGAGAGACTGGAGAGATTGATGACTGAGTGAGGTCGAGGGCATGATTGTGAGGATATTTATGGGATGGGGCTGCACGCCGCAGCAGACTTTATTAATTCATTCCATGATTGGCTTATTTTAGCACTTGGGCAGGATCCAACCCTCCGAAGTCTGACTTACCAGCAGTGAGCGCAGGTACCTACTGAGTGTGAGTGCCAAGCGCGAGTGTCGAGCGCGACTGCTGAGCAATTGGAAGGACTGAGTGACTGTGAAGACTGGGTGACTGTGAGGAATGAGTGACCGTGAGGATTGAGTGAATGGGAGGACTGAGTGAATTGATACTCCGATAGTATGCTAATGATTTTTATCACTCCGTTGCAATTCAGTTGGCATGCAAAAATTGACATGTAGATATAGAGATGTATTATTACTCATTGCAGTCACACTTGGCATATATTATCTTTTTTTAGCTTAAACTGTGGAACTTGAAAGCATGTTTACATTTGTGTGCTAATTCTGTAGTTGGAATGTACCTGTTGAGCTCGTCACTGCTTTCAGCCCAAGGTTAGTCTAGTTACTTATTGAGTACATTGGGTCGGTTGTACTCATATTATACTCTGCACTTCGTGTGCAGATCCAGGTACTTCTGAATACGGCGACTGCTAGCTTTTGGAGCTTTATCTGTCGGAGACTATCGAGGTAGCTTCCTTGGTCTCCGCAGACCTTGACTTTACTTCTTTTCATTTACTTGTATTGTTCTATCTTTTTAGGTAGCGCTTTTAGCAGTCAGACTATGCTGTCATTTAGATGATCATGTACTCATTGACACCTAGGTTTTGAGGGATATTGTATTGAGTTGCGGTATTTTCTTATCAATATTTATGAGGTTTTTCTCTTGAACTTATATTACTATGTTTTCCTAATTAAAAGATGCGTGGTTTTATTGTGATTGTCGTCTTGCCTAGTATTGCGATATGCGTCATCACGATATGTGATATTTGGGTCGTAACAAGATGGTATCGGGAAAACTTACGGGTCGGTACAGAGACATTTGTACTTATCTTTGAGAGGATGCCGAACCACTAGGAAAACTTCACATTCTTGTATTCTTGTCATGCGAATTTATTGATTCCGGAAACTAAACTTTTGTTATTTTATTCTGTCACAGATGGTGAGGACTCACGCTACCCGAACGGGCGGACGGCCACCAGTACCTCGAACTAGGGCCACGAGAGGTCAGGGCCATGCCAGAGGCCGAGGTGCATCTCGTATCGCAGCTAGAGGAGCACCTGTAGACCCATCAGTTGCTCTAACTCAGGAGCTGATTCCAGATGTGGTTGAGCCGGCGAGACCAGCTCTGGCACCAATTGTGGCCATTGTGATTCCAGGCCTTTAGGAAGCTCTGGCCCAGATATTGACGGTTTGGACTATCCTTGATCAGGCAGTCTTAGTTCAGGTCGCACCAGTCACTTCTCAGGCCAGGGGAGGTGCTCAGACTCCCGCCGCCCATACTCCAGAGCAGGTGGTAAAGGGACTTCAGACACCGAGGGTACTACCAACCAAGCCGGTTGTAGTTGCTCAGGCCCAGGTGGGTTCTCCGATGAGTGACGAGGAGCAGAAGAGGTTAGAGAGGTTTGGGAGGCTCAGGCCTCCATCATTTAGTGTGGGCGGAGTTAGAGGAGGCTCAGGACTTCTTAGATATGTGCCAGGGATTTTTTGCACTGCGAGTATTCTAGAGACTAGTGGGGTCTCATTCACTACTTTTCAACTGACGGCGACAGCCTTCAGATAGTGGCAGGCCTATGAGCGGAGTAGGCCATCCGATGCTACACCACTTTCATGGCACGAGTTCTCTATTCTCTTCTTGGAGAAGTGTCTGCCACATACCCGCAGGGTGGAGTTGCGTAGGCAGTTTGAGGAGCTACGCCAGGAGGGTATGTCCGTGAACCAGTACGAGATGAGATTTTCAGGGTTGGCTCGTCATGCGATCTGGTTGGTTCCTACATAGAGGGAGAGGATTAGGAGGTTCAGTGATGGCCTCAGTTATGGGTTGCGTTTTGTTATGACTCAGGAAAACACATCAAGTACTAGGTTCGCTGAGGTGGTTGATATTGCTCGACGTGTAGAGCTGGTCCGTAGTCATGAGCGTGAGGAGAGGGAGGCCAAGAGGCCTCGTGGTTCGGGTGGTTTCAGTGGTATTCCTTCTAGGGGCAGTCCTACCATAGTAGGGGTCGTCCTTGTAGACCCGCTCAGATGGCTCATCCGGTTCATCGTGGTGCATCAGCTAGCCATGGTTCGTACAGTGCCCGTTAGGGTCAGTCATCTCCCGGTGCTCTCCTAGCTCAGAGTTCATCTCGTGCTACATCGGTTCAGGGCTCATCTGTGCCAGGTCCTTCTAGCAGTTATTTTGGTACTCGGGGCCCGATTCAGTCCCCTCCACCAGCGGGGAGTTGCATCGAGTGCGGGGATTTTGGACATGTGTGGAGACAGTGTCCCTATCGTTTTGGAGGTCCAGTCCAGTAGAGGGGTCATGCGGTGACTTCCACACTAGTTACTTCACCATGTGCCCAGCCAGCTCGAGGTGGGGTCAGGCAGTTAGAGGTCGCCCTAGAGGGGTAGGCCGATTAGGTGGCGGTCAGGCTCGATTTTATGCTATGTCTGCCAAGCCAAAGGCCGTTACTTCAGATGCAGTGATCACAGGTATTATTTCAGTATGCCACAAGGATGCTTCCACATTATTTGACCCTAGTTCTACTTATTCCTATGTATCATCCTATTTTACTCGTTATTTGGATATGCCCTGTGAGCCCTTATTTTCACCTGTTCATGTATCTACGTCAGTGGGCGATACTATTATTGTGGACCATGTGTATCGGTCGTGTGTAGTGGCCATTGGAGGGTTTGAGACTAGAGCTGATCTCTTATTACTTAGTATGGTGATTTCGACGTGATTTTGGGGATGGATTGGTTGTCTCTGTGTCATGCTATTCTGGATTGTCACGCTAAGACCGTGATGTTGGTGATGCCGGGGTTGCCGAGGATCGAGTGGAGATGATCTCTAGATTATGTTCACAACAGGGTGATTTCATATCTGAAGGCCCAACGGATGGTTGGGAAGGGGCGTCTGTCATATTGGCCTTTGTAAGGGACGTTGGTGCCGATATTACCACAATTGATTCTGTTCCGGTAGTGTGAGACTTTCCGGATGTGTTTCCTGTAGACTTGTCGGGCATGCCACTCGATAGGGATATTTATTTTGGTATTGACTTGGTGCCAAGCACTCAGCCCATTTCTATTCCTCCGTATCGTATGGTACCAGCAGAGTTGAAGGAATTAAAAGAGAAACTTCAAGAGCTTCTTGATAAGGGCTTTATTAGGCCTAGTATGTCGCCTTGGGGTGCACCGGTTCTGTTTGTGAAGAAGAAGAAGGATGGTACTATGCGGATGTGCATCGTCTATAGGAAGTTAAACAAAGTTACAATCAAGAACAAGCATCCTTTTCCGCGCATTGATGATTTATTTGACCAGCTTCAGGGAGCGAGGGTGTTCTCTAGGATTGATTTGAGGTCTGGCTAGTTGAATATTCGAAACTCGGATATTCTGAAGACGGCATTTAGGACCCGCTATGGTCACTATGAGTTCCTTGTGATGTATTTTGGGCTGTCCAACGCCCCAACAACATTCATGCATCTGATGAACAGTGTATTCCAGCCATATCTTGATTCGTTTGTCATAGTATTTATTAATGATATCCTGGTGTACTCACGTAGCAAGGAGGAGCATGCATAGTATTTGAGGATTGGACTACAGAGGTTAAGGGAGGAGAAACTTTATGCCAAGTTCTCCAAGTGTGAGTTCTGGCTCAGTTCGGTGGCGTTCTTGGGGCACGTGGTGTCTAGTGAGGGGATCAAGGTGGATCCAAAGAAGATAGAGGCGGTTCAGAGTTGGCTCAGACCGTCTTCAGCTACTGAGATTCAGAGTTTTCTTGGCTTGGATGGATATTATCGTCGCTTCGTGGAGGGTTTCTCGTCCCTTGCAGCGCCTTTGACCAGGTTGACCCAGAAGGGTGCTCCATTCAGGTGGTCGGATGAGTGTGAGGAGAGCTTTTAGAAGCTCAATACTGCCTTGACCACAGCTCCAGATCTAGTTTTTCCTTCAGCATCAGGCTCTTATACAGTGTATTGTGATGCTTCTCGGATTGGTATTGGGTGTGTCTTGATACAGGAAGGTAGAGTAATTTCTTATGCTTCGCCCCAGTTGAAGCCCCATAAGAAGAACTATCGTGTTCATGATATGGAGTTGGCAGCCATCATTCATGCATTGAAGATTTGGAGGCATTATCTCTACAGTGTGTCTTGTGAGGTATTTACGGATCATCGGAGTCTCCGACACTTGTTCAAACAAAAGGATCTAAATTTGAGGCAGTGGAGATGGTTGTAGCTGCTAAAGGACTATGATATTACCATTTTGTATCATCCAGGGATGGACAATGTGGTGGCCGATGTCTTGAGTAGAAAGGCGGTGAGTATGGATAGCCTTGCATTTATTCATGTTGGTGAGACACCGCTTGCATCAAATGTTCAGGCATTGGCTAATCAATTCGTGAGGTTAGATATTTCGCAGCACAGTCGGGTTCTAGCTTGTGTGGTTTCTCGGTCTTTCTTATATGATCGCATCATAGAGTGTTAGTATGATGACTCCTATTTGCTTTTTCTCAAGGACAGAGGGTGATATCAAGGAGGTAATCATTGGGATGATGGGGTTTTGCGGATGTAGGGTGGGATTTGTGTGCCCAATATGGATGGGCTACGTGAGTTGATTCTTGAGGAGGCCCGCAGTTCACGGTATTTCATTTATCCGAGAGCCAGAAAGATGTATCAGGACTTGAGGTAGCACCATTGGTGGAAGAGGATGAAGAAAGCCATAGTGGTGTTTGTAGCTCGGCGCCTAAATTGTCAGCAGGTGAAGTACGAGGATTAGAGACCGGGCTGCTTGCTTTAGAGGCTTGAGATTCTGTGGTGGAAATGGGAGCGTATCACCATGGACTTTGTAGTTGGGCTCCCACGGACTTCGAGAAAGTTTGATGCTATTTGGGTGATTGTGGATCGGTTGACCAAGTTCGCGCATTTCATTCCAGTTGGGACTACTTATTCTTCGGAGCAGTTGGCTAAGATCTACATTTGCAAGATTGTTCGCCTTCACGGTGTGTCGGTGTCCATCATTTCAGATCGAGACACACAATTTACATCGCAGTTTTGGAGGGTAGTGCAGCGAGAGTTAGGCACACGAGTTGAGTTGAGTACAACATTCCACCCTCAGACGGACGGATAGTCCGAGCGCGCCATTCAGATATTGGAGGATATGTTATGCACTTGCGTCATGGATTTCAGGGGGTCTTGGGATAATTTTCTACTGCTTGCAGAGTTTGCCTAAAAAAACAACTACCAATCGAGCATTTAGATGGCTTCGTATGAGGCCGTGTATGGGTGACGATGTCGTTCTCTGATGGGTTGGTTTGAGCCGGGTGAGGCTAGGCTGTTTGGCACTGACTTGGTTCAAGATGCTCTGGACAAGGTTAAGTTGATTCAAGATCGGCTTCACACGGCGCAGTCTGGACAGAAGAGCTACACCGATCGGAAGGTTTGTGATGTTGCTTACATAGTGAGGGAGAAGGTACTACTCAGAGTTTTATCCATGAAAGGTGTTATGAGGTTCGGGAAGAAAGTCAAGTTGAGCCCTCGGTATATTGGGCCTTTTGAGGTGCTTGAGAGGATTGGAGATGTGGTTTATAGGATTGCGTTGCCGCCTAGTCTGTCGAGTGTTCATCCAGTGTTTCATGTTTCCATACTCCGGAAGTATGTCGGCGATGCGTCTCATGTTTTGGACTTCAGCACGATTCAGTTGGATGGTGATTTGACTTATAATGTGGAGCCGGTGGCCATTTTGGATCGGCAGGTTCGGAAGTTGAGGTCAAAGAACATAGTTTCAGTGAAGGTGTAGTGGAGAGGTCAGCCAGTCGAGGAGGCTACTTGGGAGACCGAGCGGGAGATACGGGGCAAATATCCATGCCTATTTGAGACTCAAGGTATGATTCTAGATCCGTTGGAGGACAACCGTTTGGTTAAGAGGGGGAGGACGTAACGATCTGGCCGGTTGTTTTGAGTATTACAGCCTCATTCCCCCATTTATTGCTTATTCTATGCTCATTTGTTGATATGTGATTTTTCGAGATAGTTTATTTGGTTCCGGGGATATTTCGGAATGCATTGGGACACTTCGTCCTAAGGCTAGAAGCCTAAGTTGAAAGAGTTGACCGGCTGTTGACTTATATGTAAACGAATATGGAATGGAGTTTTGATGGTTCCGAAAGCTCCGTATAGTGATTTTGGACTTAGGAGTGTGTCCGGATATTGATTTGGAGGTCCATAGATGAGTTTGGCTTGAATTGGCGGAAGTTGGAAAAATAGAAGTTTGGGGAGTTGAGAAGTTTGACCGAGAGCTGACTTTGTGGTTACCGGACCTGGATTTTGGTTTCGGAAGTTAGAATAGGTCCGTTGTATCATTTATGACTTGTATGCAAAATTTGAGGTCAATCAGAGTTGATTTGATAGGTTTCAACATCGATTATTGAAATTGGAAATTTATTAGTTTCATTAGGCTTGAATTGGGATGCGATTCGTGTTTTTGATGTTTTTTGATGTGATTTAAGGCCTCGAATAAGTTCGTATTATATTTTAGGACTCGTTGATTTGTTTGGTTGAGGTCCCGGGGGCCTCCAGTGGATTTCGGATTGTTAACGGATCGAATTTGGCTTAAGTGGTATACTGAAGCGCTTCAGGTCTTGTGTCATCACACCTGCGGAGGGATTGGCCGCAGGTGCAGAGCCGCAAAAGCGGCTAGGATTGCGTAGTTGCGAAAAGGAAGAAGGCTGATGGGAAGCGCAGGTGGGAAGGAATATTCGCAGAAGCGGACGCGCTCTTGCGCGAAAGGGGCCGCAGAAGCGGAGAGCTAGGCAATGTGGCTTGGATCGCAAAAGTGATGGGTTGTCCGTAGATGCGGCCTCGCAGATGCGAAAAGGGGACCACAGGTGCGCGAGGTCGGGAGTTAGTGGGCTTCGCAGAAGCGACGTGTAATCGCAAAGCGCTTTCGCAGATACGGATTTATGGCCCGCATAAGAGAAAGGCCTGGACATGTATTCATTATTGGACTTTGGGAGCTCGGATTAAGGCGATTCTTGGAGAGATTTTCAAGGGATTGCTTGGGGTAAGTGACGTTAACTCGGATTTTGTTAAGATACATGAATAAATCATTGTTTTCTTCATTTAATTAATGTTTTGGGTTGAAAATTTTGCGAAAAATTGTAGAAACATCATAGGCTTAAATTTGAGGAATCTAAAGGTCGAGTTGTGATGAAATTGAGTAATTTTGGTATCGTTGGACTCGTGGTTGGATGGGTGTTCGGATGTTATTAATTTTCTCGGATTTCGAGACGCGGGCTCGGGATTGACTTTTTGAGTTGACATTTTAACTTTTGTTTAAGAACTTAGATTTATCATGCGGAATTGATTCCTATAGCTTGTGTTGATTGTATCGAGTTGTTTGTGGTTAGACTCGATTCGTTCGGAGGTAGATTCGTGAGGCAATGGCTTATTGGAGTAGAGGTTTGCACGAATTAAGGTAAGTAACACTTCTAAACTTGGTTCTGAGGGTATGAATCCCTAAATTACGTGTTCTGTGATTGATGTTGAGATGACGCACATGCTAGGTGATGGGCGTGCACCGTAGAAATTGTGATTCGGTTGATTCTGTGGAATTTTCTAGTCAAATAACCTTGTCATTATCCATTTATTCCCCTTGTGTTAGACAAATTGAGTTGTGATTCATGTTAGAAATCAAGCTTAGGCTATATACTGGTACTGTTGGGACCCACAGAGGTTGTGTTGCTGTTGAATTACTTGCTTAATTTGCAATTATGTACTCAGTCAAATCTATCATTTTCATATCATATCTCAGTCTTTGTTGCCATATATTGATACATCATATCATCATTTTTTTGGGTTGATAGAAATGATATTCGTGAGCCCGAGAGACTGGAGAGATTGTTGACTAAGTGAGGTCGGGGGCTTGATTGTTAGGATATTTATAAGATTGGGTTGCACGCCGTAGCAAGCTTTAGTAATTCATGCCATGATTGGCTTATTTTAGCACTTGGGTAGGATCCTCCCTCCGGAGTCTGACTTACCAACAGTAAGCGCAGGTACCTATTGAGTGCAAGTGCCGAGAGCGAGTGTCGATTGCGAGTGCTGAGCGATTGAGAGGACTGAGTGATTGTGATGACTGGGTGACTGTGAGGAATGAGTGACCGTGAGGATTGAGTGAATGGGAGGACTGAGTGAATTGATACTCCGAAAGTATGCACATGATTTTTATCACGGCGTTGCAATTTAGTTGGCATGCAAAAATTGACATGCAGATATAGAGATGTATTATTCCTCATTGCAATCACACTTGGAATATAATATACTTTTTGAGCTTAAATGGTGGAACTTGAAAGCATGTCTACATTTCTATACTGTTAAATTCTGTATTTGGACTGTACCTGTTGAGCTCATCACTACTTTCAGCCCAAGGTTAGTCGTGTTACTTATTGAGTACATTTGGTCAGTTGTAGTCATACTACACTCTGCACTTCGTATGCAGATCCAAGTACTTCTGGGTACGGCGACTGCTAGCTTTTGGAGCTTTATCTGTCGAAGACTATCGAGGTAGCTGCCTTGGTGTTCGCAGACCTTGACTCTCCTTCTCTTTATTTGTAACAACTCGATCAGTCGTTTGAGCTCTAGCGCATCGTTCGGCAGTTTGAGGCCTTGAGTAGCTTCACTTCAAGTATTATGACTTGTACGTGCAGTCAGAATTGAACTTCTGGAAGTTCGGAGTTGATTTAGAAAGAAAATTCTAATTTCGGAAGCTTTAAGTTGGAAGAGTTGGCTAAGGTTTGAATTTTGAGTAAATGATCTCGAAATCGGGATTTGAAGGTTTCAATAGGTTTGTATGATGATTTCGGACTTGGGCGAATGTTCGGGTTGAGTATCGGATCACTCGGGAGCAATTCGGCGCTTATTATGAAAAGTTGGCATATTTGAAAGTTTTAGAATTTCATTAGTCTGGTGTGAAGTGGATTTTTATATTGTTGATGTTCGTTTGGAGTTTCAAGCTTTGGAATAGATTCGTATCATGATTTGTGGCTTGCATGTAAAGTTTGGCGCCATTCCGGGATGTTTAAGTGTAATTCGGACGCGTTCAATGAAATTTGAAAGTTGGAAAGTTGAAAGAAAGGTTTTGGCCGTCGATTCGTAGTTTCGATGTTGTTTGACGTGATTCGAGGTTCCAACTAAGTTCGTATCGTTTTGTGGGATGTGTTGGTAGGTTTGGACGGGGTCCTAAAGGCCTCGGGTTTGAAGCGGATTGAAATCAGATCGAAATTTGGAATTTAGGCAAAGCTGGAGAATTCTGGTTGCTGGTGCAACCGATTCTGCGGAAGCTTCAGCGCAAAACTAACCTCGCAAAAGCGGCTGGGAGTGATATGGGCAGAGGTCGCTGGTACGAATAAATTCCCCCACCTGCGTGATTGCAGATGCGACCACTGGAGCGCAGAAGCAGATTTTGCTGGGGAAGGCTGGGACCGCAGATGCGGTCGAGTTTCGCAAAAGCGGAACCACACCTGCGGATGAGGCGCCGCAAAATCGAGGGCGCAGAAGAGCTGGAGGAACCGCAGATGCGATAGCTGACCTGGCCTGGGTTCTTGCAGGTGCTAGATCGAAGCCGCAGAAGCGGCTGTCGTAGAAGCGACCAGGGGACCGCAGATGCGAAAGGTCGCCGGGCAGTGTTGTATTAAGAACGGTATTTGGCCCATTTTCTTTCATTCTCTCTTGGTTTTGAGAGATTTTTGGAGAGCTTCAAGAGGAGGTTTTCATCATCTATGTCGAGGTCAGTAACTCCCACATATTATGAGTTAAATATATATTTTATATGTGGATTAGAACATGGAAATTAATCGAAATTTCGAATTTTGGTAGAAAATCTAGAAATTGGTATTTTTAGAATTTGACCACGAAATTGGACATGTAAATTGGAACAAATTATAAATTTGAGTTCGTAGTATTAAGGGTAAAGTTTATCTTCGAAAATTTTGGGGTTCCGGGCACGTGGGCCCGAGGGTTGATTTATTGACTTTTTGAACAAAGTTGGGAATTGTTATAAATTAATTAATAATGGATAATAGAGTATATATTTATGGATTTGCACATTGTTTGACTAGTTTTGGATCGACGGGCATCGGTTTGAGGTGCTATAGAGGCTTTGGAGCCTGTTATGGAATTTCGAAGCGAGGTAAGTCTCATGTCTAACTCTGTGAGGGGGAAACTACCCCTAGGTGATGTATTTGATCTATGCTACTTGTTGTCGGGACTACGTACGCACGAGGTGACGAGAGTTCACATGTAGCTAGATTCATTTTATGTCCGGGTAGACTTAGGTTCCCGCCATGATATAAATGTACTATTTGAGTTGTCTCTTGCCTATTAAATTCCCTTATCTTACGTTGCGACTTGAGACTAGACTTGCTGTTGTAGAGACTCGATGTGCTTCATGATTAGCCGCGAAATAATTGTACTCCTCTTATGAATTTCTTCCACATTATGCGTCATCGAAAGGTTTTCCTTAAAATATATAACTCACATGTCTATTCGTGAGTGGGGTCGAGGACCCGTTAAAGCTTCTTATTCTAATGGGATCGAGTCGTTCGCCTCGGCAATATAATAGATACATCTACGGTTCGTGTCGTTCGACCCTCGGCAGTACACACATTATGATGGGATCGGTCGTTCGCCTTGGTATGTATCACACTCTCATGGGAGCCAGCCGTTCGCCTCGGCAATATAATAGATGTATCTATGGTTCGTGTTGTTCGACTCTTGGCAATGCACATATTATGATGGGATCGGGCCGTACGCCTCGACATTTCTATAAATTTTATAAAATCGTGCGTAATAATTGACAAGAAGCCAGTATATCTGCGAGTTTTCCTGATTTGAACTGTGACGACCTATCTGGCGAAGTCTATTATATATACTCTAATTGAGGAGGTAACTACTAGTTGAGAGCTTGAGTTACTGCTGAGAGGGGAATTGTACCACTTATTTATACTTCTTATTTCGTTTATTTACTCTGACCCACATCTGTTTACTTCTACTGTATCTGTCTTATTGGACCACTAGTAAGTGTCGATGTCGACCCCTCGTCACTATTTCTCAAGGGTTAGGATAGATACTTACTAGGTACGCGTTGACTTACGTACTCATGCAACACTTGCTGCACTTATTGTGCAGGTACATATATGTCTGGTGGCCTTTTGGGCGCAGAGGCGCGCTATTGCTGGGACTTTACCATGAGTTGCATTGCATGTTACGATCCTAGCCTGCAGAGTCTCCATCAGAGTTATTTATATTCTCCTGTCTAATTTGTATTCCAGACAGATGTTATATTTTATTATATTTTCTAGTTGATGCTCATGCACTTGTGACACCGGATTTTGGGGGTTCCTACAAGTTATTCATCATTGTAGTTCGTGTAAATATTATCATTCACCCTGTAAATTCTATTTCATACATTTTAATTAATAAAAATTATGATTTCAAATTACTAAAATGAGTAAGTAAGTTGATAGATCAGTGTTGGCTTGCCTGACGGCGGTGTTAGGCGCCATCACGGCCGTTAGCGAATTTTGGGTCGTGGCAGTTACTTGTAGTGTTCTATCTTTCTAGATAGTGTTTTTAGCAGTCAGACTATGTTGTCCTTTAGATGCTCATGTACTCAGTGACACCCGAATTTTGGAGGATATTGTATTTAGTCACGATATTTTCTTATCAGTTTTATGAGGTTTTTCTCTTAAACTTATATTACTATGTTTTCCAAATTTTAAGATGCATGGTTTTATTGTGATTCTCGGCTTTCCTAATATTGCAATAGGCGCCATCACGACATGTGAGATTTGGGTCGTGACAATCATCTGCATCCGCAAATGCATTACCTTTTGCAATAGGAGAACCCACATCAAAACTCGGTACGTGTTCTTCAGTACTGACAACTTCATCATCTGCACCTTTCTTGCTTCTTACATTCTCGGTTGATAACTGTTCATTATATCCAGCAACTTTGCTCAGTCTATCAACACTAGAACCTTTCGCTTCAACTTGCCCTTCAACATCTTGAACTTGCTTCATTACTTGAACTTGGCCTTCAACAACTGCTTGCTCACCCCTTACATTTTCAACTGGGACTTTATCCAGTCCATCATGAGCAGCATTAATATCAGATAAAGATTCAAAAGACTCGTTCATCCTATTATATTGTCGATAGTTCATGAATTCAAAATTTGCATTGCCATCATCTCTTCCTTTTGACTTGTCAACAATCTCAAACAACTTTTCAAACTTCATATCAAAATATTCCTATAAAAAAATTACTAACAATGATTATTCTGAATAAAAGAATAACATGAGCAGGATAAAAGACTTCTTTGTGAATAGGCCTACCTTGACTTTTTTTCACAACCTCGTCCATAATAACAGATCGCTTGTCCCATTGAAACTCTTGAATACCTTCTTTTGCGATCATGCGCCTTTCTTTTGTTGCATGATTTTTACCCTCCCTCGTTACCCTCTAGTATAGAAATAGAAACAGCACAACAATTTCAGAAATAGAAACACAAAACAAAATATTAGCTCTAAGAATGCTGAAGTTCATCAAATACAGAACAAAAACTTCAGACAAAACGTGCTGTAAGTTTACAAATACAGGAAAAACTTCAGCTCTAGGAATGCTGATGTTCAGCAAATACAGAATAAAAACTCAGACAAAATATGCTGTAGTTTTACAAAAACATAAAAGAATTCAGCTCTAAGAATGCTAAAGTTCAACAAATACAGAACAAAAACTTCAGACAAAAAATGCTATAGTTTGCAAACACAGAATACAACTTCAGCTCCAAGAATGCTAAAGTTCATCAAAAACAAAGCAAAAATTACAGACAAAGCATGCTTTAATTTTACAAATACAAAACAAAACTTCAGCTCCTAGAATGCTGAAGTTCATCACAAAAAGAATAAAAACTATACACAAAACATGTTGTAGTGTTACAAACACATAACAAAGCTTCAACTCTAAGAATGCTGAAGTTCAACAAATACAGAACAAAAACTACAGACAAAATATGTTGTAGTTTTACAAACACAGAACAAAAACTTCACATAAAACATGCTATAGTTAAGCAAAAAATAGTATGAAAAAACTTTAAACTAAACACACAAAAAAAAGCTTACACGATATATTGTGTTAACTAATTCATCATCAAACGCTGTTGTAGAACGTATAGAACGACTCTGGGACGAGGTGATTCTCCAATAACAGGAGTTCGATTCGTTTCTTTTGATCGACTCCGATTGCGTGGTGATTCACCAGTTGAAGGAACCAGATTCACTACCTTCAAACTATTGCAGCTGCATGGTAATTGTCCAATTAAAGGCATTGAATTCAATTCGTTTTCGGTAGGAATTATCTCCAATACTCTAAATGTCCGATATTTCTAATTAATAGAAAAAGGTATATTAAGAAAAAAAAAAAAAAACTGATACGTCAACATATTAAGAAAACTACAGAAAAAAAAAAGAAAAAATAAATAGCATTAACTTACACCATAATTACTGAAGTAATCCGCATGAAGTTCCTTAAATTTAAGCTCTCCCAAACGTGGATAACGTAATATCCTAGGAACCTGAGGGGCATCACTGTATTTAAATATTTGTCTCAAATATCTAGGAAGCACTTATAGAACTAAATACACAATGGATATGGAAATCCGCCTATACTATACTCAGTTGCATTGGTTTTGTTCTTGTTGTCCAAAACATGTTTCATTGAAGTAATCAGCTTCTCATAAGACGCATTACTCCAAGGATAATTAACACAATCCTCATCGTCTTCAACAATAGCTGCATACTCCTCCAACACAGTTGATTCATGTTTTCTTCCGAACAAAATAGACTCCACAATAAGAATATCTATAAGCTTCACAACATCTTCATCACTATCGCGTACGTTTTTTAAATTCACATCATGCTTTTTTATTTGATTCCATATCATATGCTCTCGAATGTCCTTCAAGGTCACTCTCTTAGACTTCCCAAAATAGCGCTTCAGAATCTTACTATCTCGTTTAATTAGTGTTTCAACATTATGAGCTGTGATCCTCAAACCGCTCATAACGTGAAAGTCCTCAAGGCTGAACGACACATCATTGCCAAAAAACTTAAAACTGATAGAATCTCGGTCATTGGTGAATACGCGAGAAAAAAATCAAACAATGAACCAACTTCATGTTGCAATGAAAATTCTCCATAACCATGATATACCGAAATATACCATTATCCAGCTTCTCCTGTTGTGCAGGAGTCAAGAAAGATGCAATTAAACCCTTCAAATCATGGTTCCCTTTCCAATAAGCATGGCAGTTAAACCAATCTCGAAACTCATAATATCTCTCCCCTGGTTTTGTAGGTACAACAATAGAGACTGAAGGATCTTTAGGTATTCTAAGTGCTTTAGGTGCTTTAGATTTCGTAGATACGATCTGTTGAAAAACATTACAGTTGGAATAAATAATTTCAGAACATTATGGTATAATTTGTGTTTTACAGCTTTTGTAACTTCAGACCAAACCAAAAGAATCATTAAAAAACTTCAGAACAATTTTGCTTAAGTTATATTATAAAGCCTTCTAATTTCAGACTTTACAGACTTAAGTTATGTTTGAAGTATTATAAACTTCAGACTTTAATAGCATCTGTTTGAGTCTCAAATTTTTTAAAAATTTCAACATCTCCAAAAATCACAAAGGAATATATAGCATTCTCATCAAAAAACACAAACACAATTTCAAAAAACCTAAAAACACTAAATGTAAAAGTAAAACCTACAAAACTAATGCACTGATCAAAGTGAAAACCTAGCAAACTATTTTAGCACAAATAAAAAATGAAAAACGATTCAATTAAGATTACTATCAACAATAACAAAAAATCCAAAAATTAAATCATAAAACTAATCCTAAAATAAAATCTCATACACAGTTAATGCAATGTACAAAAGCAACCATTAAAACCGTACTTGTGATTATACTTAATTTTGTTGGAGAAGAAACAGTTGCAAAATCAAGCAGAATGCAATGGCAAAAACCGTTTGATTTCGGAGAAGAATCAAAAATCGCGAAGAAGGAGAGAGCGACAGAGACAAGAGAATGTCATATACTTGGAGAGAAAGTAATCTTTTATTAAAGAAGGGCAAAATCATCTTTTTAAAACACTTTTAACAAAAAACTGAGTGCGAATGCAAACAGAAAAATAAAACAGATACAAGTTAAAAAGGGGCGACCAAATAGCGCACCCCAAGTAATTTTTACTATTTTGCCGTTGGTATTAATTGAGTTCAAGCATAAAAGAGTGGACTCCATGTATGCAAATTCTTTAAAAAAAATTAAGTCTAAACTTACCCCTCAATTTTTTATTATGGTTAAAATTAATTTCATATTGGAGCGCCTTTAAAGATTAAAAGAAAAGGAGACCTTTTCTGCTGGATAATATTAGAAAAAGTCAAACTAGAGGAATTTGACGCTTTCTCAAAGTAAATAACTTTTTTAGAGCAATGGTATGAAAAAAAAAACTTTACAATACCAAAAGAGTTACATATGAAAGAGAATATGCAGAAAGTTTTACATCTTATTTATCTTATGACGTAATGAAATGCATCAAGAAAGGACCGATACATAAAGTCATTGACTTAAGGGGTCGTTTGGTACGAACACAAGTAATGCAAGGATTAGTAATGCAGGGATTGTAGTGCTGAGATTATTTTTTATCAAGTGTTTGGTTCATTGTATTAAAAATTAATTATGCAATATATAATCTAAATTTGTGTTTGGTTTAAAACTATACAAAATATTCTTTACAATTATACCCTTAAATACAGATATGGTGTAGCTAATTGTTAATTGGCTACCTAAAGTACTTGCTTATGCTCTTCATCGAGCTGATGGGCAAGAATTGCTCTCTGTTCTTCAGTTCTACCATGAGCAGACTGGTTCCAACAAACAAGAAATTTTTGCTGCTGCACTCCCTGCTCTTTTAGACGAACTTGTATGCTTCACAGATGAAGATGAGTCAAATGAGATAAGTAAAAGGTAATACAGCTTCAGAAAGCACAAAGAAGATTCAGATCTTGAGGGTGATTTAGTAATTTTAAGTCTTATCCATGTATAGCTAATCCAGGGATTAGTAATCCCTTGCTTTTCTTGGTTAATGTTAATCCCTCATATGAGGTATAACTAATCCATGTATTAGGTAGGAGTAAATTGAATTGACCAACCAAACATGCTATTGGACGGATTAAATTTTTATACGTGGATTATTTTACTTAATACGGCCTACCAAACGACCCCTAAAGCTTTTGAACTCGTAGCCGATTATTTTGAATTTGAATGCTCCACTCGTTTTTCCTCTAATTAAAAAATCTTTATATTAACAAAATGTTAAGCTTATGCAATTCTTCAGTTACTTGTACAAACAAAGTGTATGGTAATTCTAAATCATAATCAAAAGTTGAGGGTGATATTTGAACCTTTTTTCTCGAAAATTTTTGACGCATGAAGTTCATCCATTTTTACAATGAATCTATGTTAATAATAAAAGTAAATGCAAGAAGATTTACGAATGTGAAAAACATGAATAGGAAAAAAAATTAACAAATAAATATGAAGCAATTTAGTTAGACCAACAATAATAACAACATACTCAGTGTATTCTCACAAGTGAAATATGGGGAGGGTTGCATGTACGCAAATCTTAACGTACCTTGTGAAGGTAGATAGGCTATTTTTGAAAGACCCACGACTCAATAAAGCAAAAACACAATAGTTATGACAAAGGACTATGGAAAGCCAAATAGTAGCAACAACCAAAAAAAATAAAAACAAAGCTAAGAAAACATCATGTAATAATTTCAATCTAAAAATAGGGAACACAAGGATAACAGTAGTACTATCACTATAGAAGAAAGTAGAAGTTTGGAAAGGAAAGACACTCGGCTACATACTAACCTACAATCTTAGTCCTCGACCTCCACACTTCTATCAAGCGTCATGTCCTCGGTAAGCTGAAGATGTGTCATGTTTTGTCTGATTACCTCTCCCCGATATTTCTTCGGCCTACCTTTACCTCTCCTTGGACCCACCATAACCAACCTCTTACACCTCCTCACTGGGGCATATGTGTCTCTCCTCTTTATGTGCTCGAATCATCTTAGTCTCGCTTCCCGCATCTTATCCATTATACATGTCACTTCTATCTTATCTCGAATATCTTCATTTCTAATTTTATCTTTGCCACACATAATTCTAGATAGTACATGAGTAAATAAAGCTTTTTCCACTAATAAATTAAAAGTTTGCTCTAAGAAAAAAAAGGTCAGTTTGTTGGTTCTGCACGCTTTGTAGTATCCAACATTTTGGCCCAACTTGCAATTCCATCCACAAGAAATAGAAAAACCCATAAAAGGAAATTAGAAAAACGGAAGCAAAGCCGAAAAGTTTGGCGGCTTTTCAAAAAGTGGGTCCCGGTTGGAAGACTTCGGGGATGAGAAAAAAAGGGAAGAAAAGGTGCTGCTGACTCAGATAAAAAGAGTCACTTTATAGAGAATCAAAAAAGGATAAAAACAGAAACAGAAAATCTCAACGCCACAAACAGCTTGTGGCTCAGAATTGTTTTCTGCCTCTGACGTGGCATGCCAGCTGTGTTTAACACTTTCTGCACGTAGTTTCCATAAACAAGTTGCTGATATCCCCAAATTATTTTTTGAAAAAAAAAAATTCTCACACTACCTAATCCGAATTTAATGACTTTAAATTATGTTTATCAAAATAAAGTTCACTATTAATTAGATTTGATTATGTTCATATTAATCAACTAATCGTTTCAGCTTTATAATTGGTAGAGTCGACTACATGGATCTGTATATTCATTCTGCTTAACTGAAGTTTGTTTAGCTATAATATGAAAATTTATCTGATAAAATATTGATTTAATTGAACTAGTTAGTAATGGAAAAAAGTGATTAAGCATGACATGACGTATCTTCAGCTTACTGAGGAATGACCTATAATAGGAGGGTGTGGACGTCGAGTATTAAGATTGTAGGTTAGTAGATAGCCGAACGTCTCTCTTTTCCATACAAGTAGTATTAATATTATTTTTGCTTTCTCTTATTCTTAGATTTATAGTATTACCTGTTGTTTCTTTTGTTGTCTTATTATTTTACTGTTGTTACTATTTTCTTTTTCATACTTCTTCGAGCCGAGAGTTTATCATAAACAAACTCTTTACCTTCACAAGATATGATTAAGATATACGTATACACTATCCTTCCAGCTCATTGTTGATATTAACATGATAGATTTCGTCTTTAAAGTCTTTTATAAGGAGCTCATTATATTTTTAAAATTATATATTCAAATTTAATGTAGACTTTTGCATATAAAAAAAAAGAGATTTAGTGGGCGTTTGGACATAAGAATTGTAAAATTACAAAAAAGTGAAATTATTTTTAAGTGAAAATGGTTTTTGAAAATTAGAGTTGTGTTTGGACATGAATATAATTTTAGGTGATTTTTAAATTTTTGTGAGTGATTTGAGTGAAAATTTTGAAAAATAGCTTTTTAAAATTTTTTAAATTTTCAAAAAAAATTCAAAATTTATTTTCAGGTGAAAATTAAAAAATTTATGATCAAACATGATTTCGAAAAAAAATGAAAATTTATTTTTATATCCAAACGCGCTCTTAGTTGTGACACACACATAGGGTGTCTGTGTGTGTCGGGGTTGTATGCGTATGTGTCAGATCTGTGGGGAGTAACATGAGACTGAATCCCCAAAATCACAGGATTTGTTTGTTGGATTATGTTCTGTTCTTCTCTCTCTTTTTTCTAACTTTATCTTAGGAAATTGAAAAAGTGCATAGCAGCAAACACCATATATGTCGGAACTAAAAGACCCAGCCATCAAACTCTTCGGTAAAACCATTCAGTTGCCGGATATTCCAGAATCTTCTGCAACTCTTCAAGATGATTCTTCGCCTGAGGAGACCAATGAAGAAGAAGAAGAAGAAGAAGATGTAGAAACTCACAAGGTATGGATTGCAGCTTTTTGCACTTAGAAAGAATATAATTTGTTGGAAGACTGTTGTTGACTTTCCATTTGACTCAGCTTCAGCTCATTCAGGAGCATTCACATTAGGGTTTTGAACGAGAGAGAAACCATATACTCTACTCTGTTCAATTTATATAGAATAAATCCGGCCGCAGCTTTGAGTTTTTGTTGAAATTTGTTGATTTATATATTAGATCACGCATTTTCATTAAATTTATTTGGGGTTCCTTCGTGTTTTCAATTTTCAGCTCCTTATTTCCTTGAACGCTTGGTTTTTCTAATGGAAAGTTATTAAGTAATTTTACAATGCATTTCACTTATATCTACTCAAAGTATTATACAATTTTTTTTTAAACATCAGTGCAATTTTACATGTTATAGAATGTTACTTGCCTATTTTTAGGTTACTAATTCCAATTATTATGGGTAGTTATCTCTAATGATCTTTTAGAGTTCAGGTTAATTCCATCAATCAGACCATCATGGTTAAACATGTTTCACGTCTCAATATCTAAGATTTGTTTTACTTTCCTATGTTTGATTCTTATAATAAGCAATCTATAAGCGTGAAAAGATTGTTTAATTTTTGACTTGCTAAATGGGAAAAGTTTATATTTTGACTAGCTAACTTAGAAACTTTTTCTTCATACCTTTTATTTGTGTAATGGTATGAACACTCTACTTCCAAGCTCAGAGAGTACAGATACTTAATTTGTATACTTAATTTGTACTTAGTCCTCCCTGGTTACTTTCGTCAATATATAACTTACTATTGCTTCTTGTTTTTACCTTTGGCCTCGACATTTCTCTCGACAACCTTTCATGCTTCTTAACGATGAAGAATCTTGGTTGTTGCAATAGTATAGGACTAGTGATCTCGTTTAACCTTTTCTTTTGAGATCTCCTAAGTTTCCAATAATTTGAATAGAAGAGTTTAACGACTCAATTTACTCCTATGTGAAAATGCATCACTCATACAGGATGACTTTGGAGGAAACCTGGATGATGATAAGGATGAGATGGGAACTTTGACTGGCAAGGAGTTACAGGATCAGAATTCAGATCCATCGAGAAGTGATACTATAGAGGGGCCACCTGTTGATAACGACTGTTCAACAAGACCTTCAAAAAGTGAAGAAGAGCGGGGCGAAGCAAGTAATTCGCAAGAGAAAATCCTCAAAAGGCCAGATAAGATACTTCCATGTCCTCGGTGTAACAGCATGGAAACCAAATTTTGTTATTTCAACAATTACAATGTGAGCCAGCCTAGACACTTCTGCAAGAATTGCCAGAGATATTGGACAGCGGGTGGGACCATGAGGAATGTGCCTGTAGGTGCTGGTCGTCGCAAAAACAAGAACTCAATTTCACATTACAGACAAATATCTGTCCCTGAAACACTTCCCAATGCGCAAATAGATTATCCAAACGGAATCCAGCAACCTATTCTTGCATTTGGCTCCCATAAGCCACTCTGTGAATCAATGGCTTCAGTTTTGAACATTACTGACAAAACAACGCATAATTGTCCGCCAAATGGGTTCCATAAACCAGAAGAGTCCAGGGTTCAAGTTAGTTACAGAGCTGGAGATAATGGAGATGACCATTCCAGAAGATCTTCAGTCTCTGCCGCAAATTCAGAGGATGAAGTTAACAAAATCGGACCTGACCTGCTAAGGAAGAACTGCCCTAGCTTTCCGCCTTTCTTGGCTTGCTATCCTGGGGCTGCTTGGCCATATCCGTGCAGTTCTGTCCATTGGACCTCTGCAGTCCCTCCTCCTAGTTATTGCCCTCCTGTCTTTCCTATGCCGTTTTACCCAACAGCTGCTTATTGGGGTTATAATGTAGCAGGTTCTTGGAATGTCCCTTTGGTGTCCCCACCTACTGCTTCCCTAACCCAAACACATCCAACATCTGGTCCTAATTCACCAACTCTGGGGAAACACTCAAGGGATGAAAACATACTAAAACCGCTGAGCAGCAAGGAAGAGCCTTCAAAAGAGAGCAATCATGAGAAGTGCCTCTGGGTTCCAAAAACTCTGCGGATTGATGATCCAGGAGAGGCTGCAAAGAGTTCTATATGGGCGACATTGGGAATAAAACATGATATTGTTGATTCAGTTGGTTCAAGTCCTTTCAGTGCTTTTCAGTCGAAGAATGACGGAAACAATAGTGTTTCAGAAAACTCTACTGTATTACAAGCAAATCCAGCAGCATTGTCTCGCTCACTAAATTTCAATGAGGGCTTATAAGCAGTTGTAGAATCATTGAGAATTTTAAAAATTAGAAAATGATAGCAAGGCCACGCAACAAATTTTCAGCTCAGTAACTCTTATCTACTGTTATCTGTCGCGGCATATTTTGGTTAGAGCCAGTTCTTCACGCAGTAGTGTTGGCGAAAGTGTAGGGTAGATTCCTTTATTTCTTTCAAATCGGAGTAGATGAATCTCTAGCAGCTAATTTCTCCTTTTTGTGTGAAAAGAAAGGTGCTTTTTGGATGATTGGGTTTTGTTTTTTCTCTTTTTCATTTTTTTCCCACTTTGTTAGTTGATGTACATACTTGTATTTGAGAAAGTGAGAGGTAAACTAGGCTGTTTGTGTACTAAATTCACCATGTGATGAATAAGTTGAAGGTAAAATTTAATGTTCTATTATTTGCTTTATCATTTGTTGTGAATGTTATTAATAATGCTCTATTATGAATGCACTGTCCTATATATTTCCTGAGGTTAGCTCATCTCTAAGAGATGTATCTTTGCTTATTTGAAGAACCTTACCTTGCAATTCTTACTCTAGGTGTCAGCCTTTCATGATTGTAAATTGAAGGGTAATGCATAATTTAAACTCTGTATGGTGCTTATTATACTATCTTTTCAGAGGAAGGCATAAAGGAGTTAATTCCATCTATAGCAGTAATGTATTAATTTGCAGAAGGCTGTGCTGAAAACAACAAAATAAAGGCATTGCAAGAGAGACTCGGTGCATCTTTATCTTTAGCAGGAGCTTATTCTAGTGAAGAAGAGACACTGCCATTTTAGTGCCAGCTTGCCAAGGGCAAAGGTAATGGCTATTTTCAAAGTTTCTTCGTTCTTCTCCTCTTGATTCCTTAACTTGTCAACCCTTCTCTATCTGTGTGAACAAATAGAGCCATAAAGCAATCAAGACCATCTTACCAGTAGCTTAGCTATGTAATGATGGATTTTATCGTGTCCTTATGAACCAAATTATCGGTGGCCTTTCATTGCTTATGCTTTTTAAGCCATGGATACTTCATTTGTGTAGCTTGGGGGCTTTAGTCAAACCTAATCTGGTGTATGATCTACAGTGAATTCTGCTTTCTTTTTTCCCCTACTTGTCTTGCATTCCTCTGCTTGGAACAGCCAAAATGAATGGCTTTGCTTACATCATGTCTGTAAGAGATTCTTTGCTCAAATTGCTGCTGTTATACAGCAAGAGGACATGGTGATGTGTTGCAAAGTTCGCATGCTAAGTCTAAATGGCTGGTCTTGTGTGATTTGATGGGAATTGATAAGCTTCAAATGCTATTTTAATCGGTTTAAGTCAACTCTAGTAGTACGGCCAAGTCATTGGCAGTGAAGTGGGAGAGTCGACTTTAGGATAAAATAATTTTATAGTTGTAGTAAATTCTAGTTCTTGAATCCCACCTCTCCTGGCTACTGTTGCGCATTTCAGTTTTCTCTTCCCTAGAGAGAAGTGGTCAACGGTCTTGATCTCCAAGCTGAAAAGGGACTGCGTGAAAGAGGACCAGGTCCCTCATTCTTATTCAATAAGAGTCTTAAAGATGTGAAACCTTTTCCTTCAGTATTGCACAGAAGAGAGCATTTGGAATAAAAATTTCCTGTGTTTCATTAACTGAACTCTAAGATTAAGAGGTAGTAAATGACGGTGTGGCAAAAGAAGCAGCAGCTTCAATGCCTTGTTGCCTAGTTAAAGTTGTTTTCGTCATTGCGAGGAAAGATGAAGCCTGGCAAAAGAATTAGCCTTTTATACTAAGGATGTGTTTGGTAAGAAGGATATTTTCTAAATTTTTCATGTTTGGTTGGATTAAATGATTTAGAAAATATTTTTTTTATTGACTCATTTTTCTTCAATTAAAGGAAAATTACTACCCTACCGAAGACATTTTTCAAAACTTTCTTTAACCTTCCCCACCCACCCCCAATCGACACCCTCGCTACCCGGGCACCCAAACCTCAGACCTGCCACCCTGCACCCGACCTTACCCAACCAGCCCCACCAAGGCACCCTCCGCTCACCCTTCGGTGGGCTTCCCCAACCAATCCCCTGTCCCGCCACCCCTTCCCTTGCCTCCTGTCCCCAAACTCCTACCACCCCTCCCTTGCTTGCCCCGGACCTCGGGACTCGAAACTCGAACCTTTATAAAGTGTCGGTGTCGGGCTAGGGTTTGAGGTCGGGGGACGGGTTCCAAGTCGCGATCAGAGACGGGATCATGGTAGGAGGTTACATGTGGTTCTTATCAAACTTTTTTTCTTTTTCTTGTTTTTGGGAGCAGGGTAGGCCCATGAATAGGCCTTTGGTAGAATTTGAACTTTTCGCCTTAGTGATGGATGTGAAATTACAAACAATAATTAAGTTGAACTTCGGAACTCTGGTGCTTCCCGTCAAAGCATGCTTAATCAGTTCGATCTTGTTAATTTTCTACTACAATTTACCACATCATGTGTGGTAACTGCTTGCACGCATGCGAACTGGCAAGCTTTTATATGCTCTTCTATTTGTGGTTTTGGTGTTGGATTGGTTACACGTGAATTCAACTACTAGCCATAGTTTGATTACAAAACTGAAAAATGACTAGATAAGTACTGGTTGTAATAAGTAGCGACTACTTTGTGTCGGTGATAGCCGCAAACGGGATTATATTCATCTCTTTAAATGGATATAATATGTGTCATTTTTTATAATATGAACTACTACTTAGTATTATTTACTGCTTCATGCATGCTAAAAATCCCCCTTTTCTATAAGAAATAGTCGTTTACATTTTAGCCATTTAGTAAAATCCGGATAAAGAGTGTAGATGGCATGATTTGCTTCGGGATTCTGTTTTTGAACTTGTCAATTAGATAAGGAGGAATTTTAATGCTAATTTTCAGGGTTAATACATTGAGAAAGAACCTATTCGCATTAAATGTTGATACTAAACCAATGAACAACGGACATGTATTCTTTTACATATATTTTTATCACTAAATCACGTTAATTATTGTATAGTTTTGCCTCAATATATCATCTCATCATGATTAAATTAAAGAATTTAGTGTAAACATAGATGGTAGATAATTTATTTTTAGGTAAATATTTATCTGCATCGGGTATTTACACCAAATCAGGCAATTTAACTTTAACATTTAAAATTAAATTGAAAAGTTAAGTAATAAATATGTATATAAAGGACGTGTCTTGTAATTATTTGTTTGGTATAAATACGACTGCATATTATTTAAAATTAGTGTTATTTCCATGTATTGATTAGTATCTTCATAATTTGTTTGTTTGATAACTCGGTGACAAATCTAATAGTTTTCGTCAATGACCCAACCTAAAAAGGATTCTGATTGAAGTACACCTCTTCCCTAACACAAAACCCCATAATTCCATTTTCAGAACACACCAATTAAGCAAAAACCAAAGATGAGGCGTTTCATTGCTCTTGCACTTGTCGTAGCTGCTTTTCTAATGATTTCCTTCTCTCAGTGTCACGGTTATCCATTCTCTTTTCTTTCCATGTTTTTCCCCCTTGGATTCTTACTTTATTAGAAGTTGACTACAAAATGTGGATTAGTAATCTTTGTTGAAATATTCTTTGTTCACTAACTATATTCTGCTGTTTTGATTCTTTAGGATTCGGTAGAAAAACATTGGGATCTTTTGGCTATGGACACACCCATAGAGTTTTGCTTGAGGTTCGTTTCTTTTTTTCTTTTCTTTTGTTATTTTATTTGTATGCTTTCTATCCCAAAAGGAACAATATTATTTGGTCATGAAAATTATTTTTATATGGTAGAATGAAATGGTTGAGTAGTTGAAAAATAAGATCGTTCATGAATAGAATATTCATCGAGGGTTGAGAGTGATTGAATTTTTGGTCATAGATCCGTAACACAAGAAAGTTTTTTTTTTATTATTCCAGCAGAAACGAAACACTCTGTTAATTTTATATCATACAGTTATTACTTGTGAATTATATAACTTCTTTTTTTACCACTTTTTTATACAACTCAAATTATCTCTGGTTATAAAATTTTACTAGTACTTATGTTTCATAAAAGATTGAGGTGTCCAAGTCCAATGGAGACAGATGTTTAGACGATCTGATCCTCCTGCTCCAAAATCTATTGTTCTTTTTGAAACAAAAGGAAATATTTTTTTATGTATTCTCTAAATTCGAATATCTTATTTCAAAAGGATTGAGAAATTAACATGTAAATTCACTTTAAAGATTAGATGTATCTTCGTACTTGTAATTCCAAAGTTCTTTTGAGACGGAAGGTGTATTATTTTCATCGTGGTTCATTTCATATTCTCGACTCTCTTTGAGGGTTTAAAATATAGAAGTCATGCGGATATTTTAAGGGTAAGTAATACATTTGGTTGGTCGGCCCAAAATATTATATCCGCTAGTCAATATACAAAATATACATGATTTACATTTCGCCTGTTATTTTGAGAGCGACTGTTGTGTGATTTTTTGATAATTTAATTTAACGTAACAGGAGAAAGCAAGGACAGCGTACGAGGCGGACTATGCATATGCTGGGCCAAACTTCAATTCCCATTCTGGTTTTCTTTTTTCTCCACCTTTCCCTCCGCCACCTCAACCTCAAGACATGAATTGACGTTTTAAGCTTCATGAGTTTTATATCTTCTTTGTGGAGCAATTGAGGCAATAGGCTTTTGGTGCTGGGGCTTTATTTGGTTAGGGCTCTCTTCTTCCCTTGTTCGTGTTTAGTTGATGAGATTTGCAAATTTTTTATGATTGTTTTCATATGCGCAAATACAACATTGGCTGGACAGCTGAAATTAATTGCATTTATCAGCCGAAAAATGAATAAAATATGTATATTTTTTGTATGTAATACACACATATATAAAAAATATATATATATTTTATCGGATATTATTTTAAGAGCGGCTAAAAATACATATTTCTCTTTTTCATATTCTGGATTTTCATCACCAACTAGACTACCAAAAGTTTTGGAATACTATAACATATCCAAGGTGGATTCATGTAGTAGTAGTTATACCAACCTTTCTTTTATGATTAAAACCTATGAGAAGCCAATTGACTCTTAAGCCCGAAACAACCTAACACATTCTTGGTTAAGGCTGTGGCCCACCGCGGGCCTGGGCCTAACGGGCCTGGCGGGCCTGGGCCTAGCGGGCTCGTGGGTTGGGACCGGCCCGCTACGGGCCTAACGGTTTTTTTTTTTTTTTAAATCAACGAAATTTTTTTTTAATAAGCCTTTTATATATATATGTTGTATATATTGTATATATATACATATAAACTATGTATATGTATTATATAAATATATTGTTTTATATAAGTATTGTATATAATGTGTGTGTATATATATATATATATATATATATAGATATTGCTTTATATAAGTGTTGTATATATATATATATAATACACATAAAGTAGATATATATATATTGCTTTATATAAGTGTTGTATATAATGTATATATATATATATATAAGTGTTGTATATATATATATGTATATATATATATAAATATATATAGTTTATATAAATATATATAGTTTATAGATATATAGATATTGCTTGACATAAGTGTTGTATATAATGTATATAT